>JAJAGP010000235.1:115000-350000 GCA_025084515.1 Ancistrus triradiatus | reverse complement strand
GGTGACCGGACCCTGAGAAGGATTGTGGAGAAGAGCCGATTCCAGACCTTGGGGGACCTGCGGAAGCAGTGGACTGAGTCTGGAGTAGAAACATCCAGTGCCACCATGCACAGGCGTGTGCAGGAAATGGGCTACAGGTGCTGCATTCCCCAGGTCAAGCCACTTTTGAACCAGAAACAGTGGCAGAAGCGCCTGACCTGGGCTACAGAGAAGCAGCACTGGACTGTTGCTCAGTGGTCCAAAGTACTTTTTTCGGATGAAAGCAAATTTTGCATGTCATTCGAAAATCAAGGTGCCAGAGTCTGGAGGAAGACTGGGGAGAAGGAAATGCCAAAATGTCTGAAGTCCAGTGTCAAGTACCCACAGTCAGTGATGTTCTGGGGTGCCATGTCAGCTGCTGTGTTGGTCCACTATGTTTTATCAAAGGCAGGGTCAATGCATCTAGCTATCAGGAGATTTTGGAGCACTTCTGCTGAAGAGCTTTATGGAGATGAAGAGTTCATTTTTCAGCACGACCTGGCACCTGCTCACAGTTCCAAAACCACTGGTAAATGGTTTACTGACCATGGTATTACTGTGCTCAATTGGCCTGCCAACTCTCCTGACCTGAACCCGATAGAGAATCTGTGGGATATTGTGAAGAGAAAGTTGAGACGCGCAAGACCCAACACTCTGGATGAGCTTAAGGCCGCTATCAAAGCATCCTGGTCCTCCATAACACCTCAGCAGTGCCACAGGCTGATTGCCTCCATGCCACGCCGCATTGAAGCAGTCATTTCTGCAAAAGGATTCCTGACCAAGTATTGAGTGCATAAACATAAACATAATAATCTGAAGGTTGACTTTTTTGTATGCAAAACACTTTTCTCTTTATTGTCGGAAGAAATAATGAAATATTGCTCAACGATTTGTGGACGACTCGTTGGTTTACATGAGCTGTATGCCAAAAATCATCCGTATTAAAACAATAAAGACTTTGAAATATTTCAGGTGATGTGCCATGAATCTAAAATTATTATGAAAGTTTAATTTTTATCATGACATTACGGAAAAAGAATTAACTTCATCACAATATGTAATTTTTGAGAAGGACCTGTGTGTGTGTGTGGTGTGTGGTGTGTGTGTGTGTGTGTGTGCTGGGGTGTGTGGGTGTGTGTGTGGGTGTGGGTGTGTGTGTGGTGTGGTGTGGTGTGTGGTGTTGGTGGTGTGTGTGGTGTGTTGGTGTGTGTGGTGGTGTGTGTGTGTGTGTGGTGTGTTGTGTGTGTGTGTGTGGGATATATATATAATATATATATAAAAAATTTGACTTGACTTACAGTCATTATTGTCTACTATTATACAACGTGTGTGTGGTGTGGTGTGTGTATATAATCTCTATATATATATATATATATAGATATATATATAAAAATTGACTTGACTAAAGTCATGCTTGTCTACTATATACACGGTGTGTGTAAATATGTGTGTGTGTGTGTGTGTAGTATGTGTATGTGTGGGTGGTATGTAGGTGTGTGATAATATAGATATATATATAATATATATAATACTTCTATTATATATACACCACACTAAAGACCAATACACATACCTACACAACACACACACACACACATATATACACACCACCAGTTATATAGTAGACAATGAATGAACTGTAGTCAGTCAAAATTTTTATATATATATATATATTGTGTGTGTGTGTGTGTGTGTGTGTGTGTGTGTGTGTGTGTGTATATATGTATGTATGTATGTATGTATGTATGTATATACCGGTGTATATATTAGACCTTGAATGAACTGTAGTCAAGTCAAATTATATATAGATATAATTTGACTTTGACTACAGTTCATTCATGGTGTAATTTTGCTCTCTATGACTGACAGTCCTGGAAGGTGATGTCACTACCATGGAATAAACCCTGAAGTCTGCTAGTATAGCCCTGAAGCAACAGATCTAATGTTACTAATGTGTAAGGAAAGCTTATGAACTCTGGATTTGCACTGCATGAATTTACTTCAAAGGGCATCTTTGGCTGTGCAATAGAGGGACTCCCTGGTTTACAATGGGGATATATTCTGACAAATCCATCGTAAATTGCATTTATCGTAAACCGAAGACTTTATATATACAGTGCATATAATCTTATAATGCTCAGGGAGGTTTTACTTGCCACTATCACCCTAGGCTTGCTCAATTACGGCTTTGGGCCTAGGTAATTGTAAAGCTGCTTTGTGACAATGTGTGTGTTTACATGCATTTAAACATCTGAAAACTGCAGAAAATCAGATTTTGTCTGTACTTCGCTGCACTCGAGTAATCACATAATGGGAAACCTGCGGGGTTTACTTGACTTGGACAGTAATTGGATTCCTGCTTTGCAACCAGCCAAAAATTTCAGTAATATGTGACATAAACTTCAAACTTTAATATTAAACAATCAAATTCATTTTCTTGAGGATATACTGCGTTTCACAGTCTCTGCAAAGTGTTTGATAGCCATTTCGCTGCCTTTAATTTCGTGTCATGTTGAATTCTGGGGATGCCAGATTCTGCAAGAAAAAAAAAAAACCTAGGAAAAAACCTTAGAATAAGTGGACCTGGCAACCGTTAGGTTTGCATTTATGTGTAACTGAGAAAACCGACTGAAATCGGGTAACTGGTATACATGCTGTGAGAAATCTGATTACTGGTAAAAATACAGATGAATAATCAGATGACTGCAGAAATCTGACTATGATCAGATTAAGTGCTTGTAAACACACAAGTGCTATAGATACAAATTTGATTTTTAATGTTTTGGTAAATCAAATCTGACCATATATGAAGATCCATTAGACAATAAATGTACAGTCTTCTTATCTATTTCTTAAACTAAACATATAAAGTGTTTATGAATTTAGTTAAATAACTGTCGGCTTGTATTTTTGTAACTGACACCGCAGACCAAGATGAGTTCCACAGAATCGTCTGGAGAACCTGGGTCAGATTCGACAACCAATGCAGAGCCGGTGGTCGAGCAGCCGGATGGGACTACTGCACAGGGTCCAGAACCTCAATGAGGAACAGCCACTCACCTGACTGCACTCCTGGGTTCCTCCTCCCAACCTGTACTCTTCCCTTGCCAGCTTCATGACAGGAAAACCCAACCAAAGCAATGTTCTGCTTTTTTCTCACAAACAGTCCAAACTGTACATTCATTTGTCAATTAGTTTTGTACACCCACCATTATAATACTTATTGGTCAGTTTATTAGGAATACGTACTATATAGATGCACTTTGTAGACATACAGTTATGTAATGGTTGCCTAACACAGACCATCTCTTGCTATGTACGTTTTCTCAACCCTCTACTGGTACATTGTGGAAAGGACCATCAGATGCCCAGGTAGACCATTTCCAGCACAGCAGTGACACTGATATGGACATTGGGCAAACGAGCATTGGCTTGTGTCCAGCCTGTAATCAGGAAATTCACCATTTGTGAATTTCAGGGACAGATGATTTACATGATTTACAGATATTTGTGGCAGCAGTGCTAGGAACTGGCCATTGTAGAAATGCACATGTACTAGAAGTACAGATTTGCAAGTATTGTACTGCCCAATTAAAAAGTAATTATAGCTGTACACGTTGTGTACACAATATGTACACAAACACAGTTTTTTCCAATCAGTTTTCCCACACAATGTGTGTTAACCATTGTATAGCCATTCATAAGTGTCTGTTTCCGAGGACAGATTGGTATTCATGGATATTGAAGCGTTCTCCTTCCCCGAAAACAAACTAGCAGTACTGGTCTGAACCAGTGCAACACACTACCCTGTCACTGTCACTGTTCTGACATTGAGCCACCAGCAAATAATACCTTGTTTGGTAGTGGTTCTGATGTGGGTCCTTTCCACTGAATGGGTTATAAGGGGCTGATAATACAGTACTGTACCAAAGTCTTAGGCATTCTATATGTTTCACTTTTTATGTTCTGCTTCTTGAAGTTTTAGTGGTCACTGCACTTTGTAGTGGACTGTAGTCCCCTTTACTCTGTTCTCTAATGGTCAGGAGCACCACAGATCAGGTACTATTTGGGTGGTGGATCATTATGTTGGTGTGTGTTGTGCTGGTATGATTGGATCAGACACAGCAATGCTGCTAGATTTTTAAAAGGCCGTTAACTCATTGTTTAGAGACAGTCACCATCTTGCTCCACCTTATAGATGTAAAATTAGAGAGAGTAGGTCATCTGTGGCGTCAGTCCTCTAATCTTTCAGCGGTGCTCACAGGATACTGCCTACAGGATGCTGGTGGCTGGATATTTTTGGCTGGTGGACTACGTCTAGTGACACTGAGGTGGTTTAAAACTCCAGCAGCACTGCTGTGGCTGAGCCACTCATGGATCCAATTAGTGTCACTGCAGTGCTGAAAATGATCCACCACCCAAACAGTGTCTGATCTGTGATGGATCTGTGGGGGTCCTGATCATTAGAGGATTAGCAAAGTATGTAGAGAAACAGACGGACTGCAGTGTGTAATTGTAGAACTCCAAAGTGCTGTGACCACTAAATCGTAAATAAAGAATAAGCAGAATATTAACTGAAATATTGAATGCCTAAGGCATTTGCACAGTACTGTGTATACATAGGCAAGTCTACATATGAAGTAAAATCGTACCTTTTCATAGCTTTTCTAGTGGTCACAGATTTATGAATTCCGTTAACAACATCATTTCATTGTCCAAATGTTTGCGTGAGTCCGGGCCACTTTCATATGCCGTTTCCTAATCTCACACTGAAGCTGATCTCTGTTAGTGTGGAGATGGATGCTGGCTTGAGGGGGTGTTGAGCTGCAGCACATGTAGTCCTTCACACAATTTACATTTGACCTTAGTTTGTTCTGCCACGGAGCTGCTTACCTCAACCCACACACAAATGAGGAACAGTGTGCCCTTTATGGGGTCAACGACATGGGGGGTGGAGGCTTAGTCTGACCTTTTTTTGCAGTTTAGCTCTCAAGGGCATAGAGCGAAGCTGCTGTTTGAAGGTCAGACATCACTTGTTCACAAATATACATTTTTATTCATTGTGGCTACCAAAACTAGATTAGAGCCAGTGGCCTCGGAGAGCAATTCTGAAAAGTGAAAATAGATTCAATTATGGATTTACTAAGGATTTGTTCCTCAAAACAAAGGCCAAAATCAGGATCCTACCACCATTTGTCGTACTTCATGCCACACTTTGTAGCCATTGAGCTATTTGAACCAAAACACCAAAATGAAAAGGTTTGTAGAAGTGTAAATCTACTCACATTATCATTTGAACATTAACCATCACATCAATCTTTAAGTACTGCTTAAAATTTTTTCCTTAAGTAAACACAGCTTAATGTACTCACTCATGTACTCAAAATGGGTTTGAAAGAAATAATGGCGACACTCGAGTGGCACAGCAGCCTAATTCACTAGCCCACCATCGCAGAGGCTCGTGCTTGAGTCTTGACTTTGAGTCTCAGAGCATTGCCTACAGCTTGGTCAGGCATTGCGCACACCCAGTTGGCCTTGTCTGAGGGAGGGATGCCTGGATGAGAGATCATATCCCTGTCACTGCAACAGTAAGCCCTGTTAGTTGTGCTATCACAGATGGTGGATGGACATGGCAAGTGTGGTCCATTCCTGGATATGTATTCATTCCATCTACCATAGAAATTCATTGTCTGCTGGTGAAAAAGTCGGCAGTTGTACAAAGGGACATTGGAGAAGGGGGCGGAGGAGTTGTGAGATTGGGAAAATAAGCAGACCAAACAAGGTTCAATGTGTGAAGATAAGTACACAATCATGGCATTTGGATGATGAATTTATTAACATTACAAGTCTTCATTTGCCAGTATTTTGTTGTTTTAATGTATTAATGTTGGGCTGCTCGTATTGGAGTTCATATAGTCACTTCTGTTTTTCAATAATTTGGTGCAATTCCACAATCCCAGAGAACATGGGACGGGACCACATACGTTTGCAGGGCGGTCAGGGTTCATTCTTTCAGTGCAAAGGGGATGATCCCTCCCTCAGGCACAGCCAGTCATACCGGGATGTGGACACCTTACCTGGCCAGAAGGGCTGTCGGGACTTGAACACCAGTGGTGATGGGAAAGGGTATTAGATCGATGTGCCACCCAAGCACCCCCTTATTGTATGTGTTGTATTGTATGTACTGATTAAATACATTGATATACATTAATGGTCACATACAGTACTGTGTAAAAGTCTTAGGCTACCATTAGGTTTGTTGTTCTGGCAATAGTATACTGACCATATATAATTATTTCCCAGTCTGTTTATTAAGATGGAATATGCAGGAAATATGTACACACAAACACAATTTTCAGAACAAAATGGCTTGTGCAGGCAAAAGTCAGTATTTAGTGTCACCCGAAAAAGCTGCTATCCTTCCAAAAAGACCGTTACTGATCAAGCTTCTTTTAGATTTTAATTATATATTGTCATTATACCATTGTTTGCACAGTACTAGTGGTCAAAAGTGCATGAAATATCTTTAAAAACGATTACAGATGATTATTTTTACATGTAGCTCTGTGGTTAGCGATTTCTTTTTGATAACTCTAGGTCAGAATTGGGATGGTTGTAACATTTCATCACAGGTCCATGTGCACTGCATTTTCACTGCGCTAAGAAGCACCTCCAGCTCTGAGGACATTCCAGTCTCACCTCTCAGGGCCTGCAAATCCAAAGCTGTGTCTGATTTAAATTGAGAAGCATCACTCAGTTATTTTTTTCTATTATTATTTAATAAGGAGGGCATTTTTTGTTTTGTTCAAGCATTACAACTAATTGGTCTCTACATTAGCCAGGTGGGATAGAACAAATGTTGGTACCTCACCAGGAATAACTGCATTTTGCTCCGTTTTTCCTCTATAGGAACAGGCTTAACCTGGCATTGTACTGTTCGCAATATCGACTGAAGCATTTATTCAATGTTTCAGGGTTGCCTAAGATGCCTCTGCAAATCAATGTAAGGGCAGGGATAAAAAAAAAAGAAAGATAAAAGTACTACACATGGCAGGTTGAGGTAACATTCCCCTGCAGTTGTTAAATATTTTCATTACTCTATTATAGGTGCCAACAATTAGGTACATCACTATATGTTTGTGCCAACTGATGAAAAGTGTATAAGATTATACCTGTGAAAGCTGAAAATGTCTTGATAACATGAAATAATTACTATAGATTATATTTTTCAGAAACTAATGTAATATGATCACCCTGTTTGGCATATTCTCTCTCAAACACAGCCAGCTGGGCTTGTGTGTGATGCCCGACATCTCCAGGGGGCACTGCGATGGTGCGCGAGCGAATTACCGCTGTGCCACCCAGCTGACCCAAGCATATTGCTTAGTTATTAAAATTGATTTGGTCAGGGGTTTTTTTAATCACTTTTTTTTTTTTTGCTTCTAACATGGTAATGTTTATATTACTTAAATGTCTCATATTTCTTTGTGAATGCAGCAGGTGTTATTTGACATTTACTTTTTGTTCAGTCTGACACTGGCCTCTTTACTGAATGTATATGGAGAGTAAATATGTAGTGTATTGTTTTACTCTACATAGTAGTTATTGGCGCTGATGGTTAAGAATCTGCTGAAGTTTTACCTGTTTAGTGAGCAACAAACTATGACCTTCCATAGCTGAAGCAATGATTTTCTGTTCTAATGAAAATGAACTAATTTTCCCTCAGGCTGTAGTCCAGGTTTTACACGTCTATTGTGTGTTATTATTCCGTTTAAGCGCAAATACGTTAAATCTCAAAGACTTTAAATGTCCTTTGTATGTTTGCTGCTAAATAAAGCACAACAGCTACATCTGCAGCTTGTTTCTTTTGTTTTAAATGACTAGCATCACACAACGGCACAGTTTTTTGTATTGCATTACTACTAATAAACACCAGATGGCGGTAGAAATTAGCCGGACTTGGCGTTTTTTTTTCCTTTAAACGTGCCAATTGTATTTTTTGTTTTACTGTAAAGGTAAAGAGGGGGTTTCTGGATGCACACCTCATGTCATCAACGATAGCATGGCTGAAACGTTTTAAATGAGCAATAAGAGGTTTCTCTACAAAGGTGAGGGTGTGCCCATGACTACAGGTGGAGTTCAAAAATTAGAATATTCATGTTAAAAGTTCATGTTTGTTCATAATTTAATTCTAAAAGGTAACCTGTCATGTAAAGCGACATATTTCAAGCCTTTTTGCTTTAATGTTGATCAGTATGGATTATAGCTCATGAAACTGCAGTCATTTGTAAACATAAAGTCTGTTTTAATAGCTTCGTTAGTGTGAACGGATAGCTCACATACAAATAACAGACTTAAACTAAAACTAGGATAACTTAAAGTCAGATAACTTATAAATTGTAAATTAAATTATTACTGATAATTGTTACAGGCACTTCGTCTTATGAAACTTGGACTAGACCTGATGAATACTCAGCTTTAAACTCATCCTAAAGGTCATGGAGGAGGAGTAACCACAATTTTTGACCAAGGCATTACTGCTTAATATATTTACAAGGCTAATTCTTTTCATAATTCGCAAAGTACTCATTCTTAATGTAGCTGATCCAATTGCATGTAAGATAAATTTACCTTGGATCTAATATAAACATTTGGTATTGATATTGATGACCTTGTTGTTTTCCTGCAAAATTCTGTGATTTCAGATCATTGTCTTTTAGTATATGAGATACCTGTAACTAATAATATCTGCCTACTGCCTCGTTGTCACACCGATCACACTGATCACACTATTACATCTGCTACTTCACCTGCATTTATTACCAGACTTAACAGCTAAAACACCTACAGAGAATGGTCACCTCAAGCATGTAGCCCAGCAATTAGAATTTTTGTTCTCCTACTTAGAAGTTGCTCCTACTAAGGTCAAACGCATTGGGGGAGGGATAGCACCACGGTATAATGACCACATCCATACCTTAAAATGAACAGCTCGGATTTTAGAACCTAATTGGCGACAGTAAATTGGAGGTATAGTGGTATCTTGGTTCTCGACCACATCAGAATTCGTCGAATTCAGTTCTCTATGCATTTTGAACATCGTGACCGAGAACCGAGACCCTATGAAAATTGATCTCGGTTCTCGTTGTTTGTTTGGTACTTAAACTTGTACAAGTCGAGCAACTCATTCCAGCTGAAACTTGATTCGCGATTCATGATTCAGTACTCAGTGATTCAGTAATTCATATTCACAATACCTCTTGCTTAGTGCGGGGTCTCTGCTGTGTTTATCGTGTTTTTTTTTTGTTTTGTTTTTTTAAACATCTGCAGTACTGTATTCTTAGTGCAAATAAGTCCATATGGCTAAAATGGTTATTGATTCAGCCAACCTGAAAGGAACTGGGTCCTCCTGAATACAGGCTGCAGTTACCATTAGCAGCTAGCTCTCTGAGTTTACCAATAGAGTAGGTGTTTTGCTTTTATTTTTCACATCCATTACTCACTAAATTACAAAGATTTTTTTTTACACTTTATTATAAAATAAGCGTAGTGTTAATGATTTTGGCCAGCTGTAGATTAATGTGAGTGTTTCAAGCTCAGCTGTTTAGAAGGTTCCTAAGGTTAGTTTTGTTATTTTACAGAAAAATCTATATTAAACTCATCGGTTCATGATACCTTTAACTTATGATGGATTTGTCAGAACATATCCCCATCATAAATCAGGGAGCACCTGTACAACTCCATTAATGCATATAATGCCTTATACAGTGTGGATTTTCTGGCGGTCTGGAACAGATGCATTCAATTTACATTATTCCTTATGGGAAAAGTTTGCTCGGTACTCGTTATTTCCGTTTTCAGTAATTGACATGCCTTCTGGAACGCATTAATGAAGAGAACCGAGTTACCACTGTATTTCAGATTGCTAGGAGCAAAGCTAAAGCTGCATATTTTTCCTCAAGAATAGAGAAAATTGAGATTAAACCATAGATTTCATTTTAATACAGTCTCTAGGCTGACTAGAAACTGAAATTGACTCTGAAGTTCCGCCTGATTGTAACAGTAATGACTTCATCAATTTCTTTAATGATAAGAACATGCTTTTTAATGGGCAGAAGGACACTGGCTCCCACACTAAAAATCTGAACAGTCCCGTTGTGAAGAGCGAACCTTCTCACTCTACACAGCTTTGATAATTACATACATAAAATTTAAAGTTCATCACAACACCAAGCCATTCAGCAGCCTTCCAGATGCAGCACTCTGTTGCGATGTCTCTTTAATTAGCTGTAAATCAAGACTAGAATATTTTATACCAATTACTAATACTGAACTGTCTACTCGTCTAAGGCATCATCGTGTTTTCTAGATCTAATTCCTACATACTTAAAAGTATTATTACAGCATATTATAGAGGCACTGCTGATTATTTTTAATTTATTCTTTAGCTTTGGCTATGTGCCCAAATCCTTTAAGTATCCAGTTATTAAACCGCTGATTAAAAAACCTAACCTTGACCCTAGCGTGCTGTTTAATTATAGACCAATTTCAAGTCTACCTTTCCTCAGGCCTGAAATGCAGGAATGCATGTTTATTAACAAATGAAATGAAGTTGACCAGTCTGCAATGAAATTAAAGTAAATGTAAGAAACACTTTATTTTTTTATTTGCATTTTCCATACTGCCCCAACTTTTTCTGATTTGGGGTTGTATATGTTGCTTTACTTATTATATTTTCTTTATGCCATCTCCTTTACCTTTTTTATTTAGTTTCTGTTAATTTAACTATTACTATAATGTATCAGATAGATAGTTTAAGTCTGGCACATATCATCTAGGCTGCCCAAGGAGGATGGTTCCATTTTTGAGTCTTGGTCCTCCCAGGGTTTCTTCCTTATAACGTAGGGAGTTTTTCCTTGCCACTGTTGCCCTAGCCTTGCTCAGTTAGAGCTTTGGACCTGGATATTTGTAAAGCTGTTTTGTGACAATGCTTCATTTTAGAAAGTGCTATAGAAATAAATCTGACTCAACTTGACTTTGGACCACTGAGCAACAGTCCAGTTCTTTTTAGCTCAGGTAAGATGTTTCATGAGACATTGTCTCTGGTTTAGGAGTTGTAGCTCTTTTCCTGGAGACATCTGCATGTAGTGGCTCTTGATACACTGACTCCAGCCTTAGTCTACTCCCTGTGAAGCTCTCCCAATTTCTTGAATAGTCTTTTCTTCCAGGCTTTTTCCTACCACATTTCCTCCTCACAGTCATCATTCTATTAATATGCTTTGGTACAGCACTCTGTGAACAGCCAGCCTTTTCAGTATTGACCTTCTGTGGCTTACCGTCCTTGTGGAGGGGTGTCTGATTGTCTTGTAGACAACAGTCAAGTCAGCAGTCTTCCCCATGATTGTGGTTGCATGTGCTGAACTAGACAGAGAGATGCACAGTACAGTGGTACCTCGGTTCTCGTCTAGTACCAAAATTGATTAGTAGTAAGCAAATTTTTCCCATAAGGAATAATGTAAATTGAATTTATCTGTACCAGACCGACAGAAAATCCACACTGTATAAGGCAATACATGCATTAATGGAGTTGTATTGTACAGGTGCTCCCTGATTTTTGATGGGGATATGTTCTAACAAATCCATCATTAGTTAAATTTATCATGAACCAATAAGTTTAATATAATCTATACTGTATCATAGTGGAGCCTATTACACATTAACATTTATATTAACACTTACATTATCCAGCAGTTAAAATCATTAAAACAAAGTGTTGGAAAAATGTAATGTAATTTAGTAATAGCTTGAAAGTGAAAAATTAAAGCAAAACACTTATTCTATTGGTGAACTCAGGGCACTAGCTGCTAATGCTAACTGCTCAGCCTGAAAGCCAATAGGATTCAGTTCCTGTTTTCCTTCTGGTTGGCTGCCATAACTAATTATTTTTGGACCTATGGAGACTTATTTGCACTAAGAATACAGTACTGTAGATGTAAAAATAAAGAAAAACATGATAAAGAAAGTGGAGATCTTCACTGAGCAACAGCTATTGTGAAACTGAATCATGAATAGTTTCAGCTGAAACGAGTCGCACAGCAAATTTTTCAAGTCAAAAGGCGTCAAGAACTGAAGTTCCAAGGTGGTCGAGAATGGAGGAACCACTGTACATATAATGTTTGAATAATTGACTCATACTCAGTGAATATATATTCTAATAATTTCTAATAATTTGAGATACTGGATTTCTATAACCAATAATGATAAATAAAAACAAAAAAATGCTTGACATGATTAGATAAACAAGAGACCAAAGGTTATTCTGAAGGAGCTGGAGAGATCTACAGCCCTGAAATGGTAATAGCTGTGCACAGGACAATTATTTCCTGGGTACAAATTTTTTGCCTAAAATGTTGGAGACACACGATGCTTTTGGAGAACAGGTGGGACACGTGGTTGACATCAAAAGTGCTGCGTGTGGCACAAACTAAACCACGCTTATCCTCTTAAGAAGCATTGTGGTGGGATCACTGTGTTATGGGATGTTTTTTTTTTTTTTTTTGACTGGGACTGGGACTGGGAAACTGGTCAGAGCTGAAGGCAAGATGGATGTCAAACTCGGAGCAATCATCCAAAACAAAAAAAACCCCTGTTCCAGTCATCCATAGGCCTGAGTTAATGATTGAGGTTCCCCTTCCAGCAAGGCAACAACTCTAGGCATACTGCCAAGAAATATTCAAAGCAGGAGTGGTTGAAAAGCAAGAACCTCAGGATATTAGAGTGGCCAATAAAGTCCAGACCTCCATCTATTTGAGAATCTGTGGTAATATTTAAAAATTGATATTCATCTATGGCAAGGGTGTCCAAACTTATTTAAAAGGGGGCCAGGTTGGAGCATATTAAAATACCAAAAATATTACTCATAAATTATTCTAACAATGTATTCTTGAGTGATGCTGCGGGCCAATGAAAATCTGTCTGCGGGCTGCATTTGGCCCAAAGTGGGACTTTGGACACCATGATCTATGGTCTTGACAGAGCTCAAGCAATTTTACCAGGAAGCTTGGACAAAGAAGCTTTTTTTGCTTAGTTGCCTTTGTGTCACAATAAAGAAAATCATATTCAAATGGTTAACAACCCAGTGAAGTGCATTTTAATTCTAACACTACAAAATGCGGAATACTTCAAGGGGGGTAAATACTTATGCAAGGCCCTGTAGTTTTGACAGAGACACGGCATGTAGTCCAACTCCACAAATTAGCTGTAATTATTTTCCCTAGGGTGGAGCTATTAATATACATCCTGTTAATTACGTGAGCATGCTGTGTTATTGTAATTTATGGATGAATGAAAACACAGATGCAGACACAGTGTAGTAAACAGCTGCCAAAAGGTCTTTTATTATTTTCCGACCAAGAACTGAGCGCTCATACTAAGGCAAGCGTCTCTGAAAGGTCAAACTTACACCAAAGGAAACATCAAGAGCGACACTGACAAGCACCAGGACTTTGTCACCGTAACACAATTACAATGGCAGTTTCTATGTACACACAGCTTTGATTAAAACCCAGCACAGCCCATGAGTGAGGAGATAACAGTCTCTTAGTGCGTTCTCTCACAAGAGAACAGGAATAGAAAAACAGGTGAAAAAGAAGACAGGGGTTCCCAAACGTTTCATGCAGAGGACCTCTTTTTAGGGCCACATAAAACATGTTTAAAGAAGGAATTCAGAATTAAGAAAAAGTTTAGAGCCTAGTTTTAGGTACCTTCGTCTTAAATGTTCTGTGTTATATTCGATTGATTTAGCACCAGTGTTTTTCCCCAAATTGCGCTGTATAATGTTTTCTCTGCTTTGCCTCTGTCCAGGGATCCTTAGCTCAGTTTGGGAACCACTGCGATATAATAAACACTGATACACTATACACATAGCAAGTGCTTTAATTTGCAAAAGGTATTGCAGTTCCTGTATCCCAGATCATAAAAAGCATCTCTGACACTGTCAACTCTTTCACCATCGTGTCCAATCTAGGTCAGACTAGTTTGAGCTGCATAATAGTCAGAATTTAAGTAAGGATTATTGATTTTGATACGTATGTGCACACATAATGTTGCATAATATAGAAGAGAAAACTAGTATGATGATGATTGTGGTTGAATAAACCTTGTCCCCCCAAATGTTGCATGTTTATAGTATATCATGGGGACCAAATGCCCCCACAAGGATAGAAAGATCTGACATTTTTAGCAGGGTGGGAACAGCTTGCTGGCCATGTTGCCATGCCAAGGGATGACCCCACTATCGGCCTTCCCTCAATCGATACAATAAAGAACAATAAAGTGGGAGTTCATTTCTTCAGTTGCATTTATAATTTCTTCAGAAACTGGTGACGCCTGTCTGTCACAATAAAGAAACCACAGAATTAAGCTAGAGTGATATTCAGTACAAAGTGCCAAAGCCTTAAGCCACCATTAGATTATATATCCCATTGTTTTACCAATGGTATAATGACCATATCTAATTATTTCTCAGTCTCTTTATTAGCATGCAACCCAATTAAGAAAAAACAGCTTCTATAGGCTACAGTGGCAAGTATTTAGTGTGACTGTCCCTTACACTTTCAGGAATGGCCTTTTTGGAAGGGTAGCATCCAAGATTAAGAGGGTGAAAAAGTGAAAAAGCTAAGAGAGCTCACAGAGACTGGAATAAAGGTCAGTGGAAAAGAGAATTCTGGCGTGCCGAATCAGAGTTTGAGGTTTTTGGGTCCAATCATTGACAATATGTTATATATGGTCATTATACCATTGCTAAGACAACAAATCTAATGGTGGCCTAAGACTTTTGCACAGTACTGTATTGCCATCCAAAAATAGGGTTGAGGTCTGAAGGAATTTGCTGGCCAGTCCCAAATTTTGAGACTGCCTTTGACTGTTGACCTTTGCAAATAGAAAATGTGATAACATAGTTATGCCACCCTGTGACGTCTTCCAACCCATTTTACACAACAGTCTCTGCAATCCGTTTTTACTCAACAGTACAGTCCTTCATGTTCTGCACATGCCAACCGTCGAAATTTGGCCAACGCTTGACAATACAGATTATGCCACAATTGCCCAGATGTACAACTTCTGAACACTGAACACTTAGGGGCTGCTATTTGTGGATCCCATTTAGTAGGGAAAACACCATAGGAACAATCTGGGACGCTGACTGTTTAGCCAAATGAAAACATCAATATCGCTGAAACCTCAGCGTTTGGTTTTATAATCATCTGTTGAAGCTGCTAGCTACTGTCAAGTTACTGAATCTTGGTGATTCTTTATTCTAATTTGCTGCTGAATAGCCCCACAACCATGACAACAGAGCTCAGATCAAATTACACTGAACAAAACAAGACAGGCTTATCGACACAGTGCTTCTGGGACCACATCAGCATGTCATGAATGTGGACCTGCAGCACATCACACAACTCATAAAGGCTCAAATGCTGTGTGTGTGAGAGAGAGAGAGATTAGTGTGAGGACATGGTCTGATCCCAAGGGAATCTGCTTTTTTTTTTTCCACTTTGATGTCAATGACAAGCACTGTAGCAGAACACCATAGCGTATAACAACCAAGAAAGTGGCTTATTCATTCCAGAATGTGGGAGAATAACATGCAATGGGATGGTGAAAAATCAAGTTTACAGTATTTTTTCCTTTGCTGAAAGTGTAGTTGATCACCCAAGATAAACTACATAGCCAAAAGTTTGTGGACACCCAAAAATTTCATCCCGTCAAACAGTTCATATGGTGTTTACCCATATGGAATATTGCTGCTACAATAGCCTTCACTATTCTGAGATGACTTGCCCAAGACTTTAGAACATGAATTGAAATCAAGCTGTTGCCATTGCAAATTTCTCAATCATGTTTGTTGGAGTTGGCGTCTGGGCTCTGTGCAGGTAGGTCAATGTTCACACCAAAGTTGGCAAACCATATCTTTAAGCCTTTGTTGTTGGAAGGCAGTACAGAAAGTTAATAAAATGACTTGCTAGTAAGGTGGAGACCTATGAAAGTGTCACACTGACAATCACTCAGGTGTGCAGTACATCCATTTCTGTTCTGTACAGACTGTTCTGCGTGCCTGTGTGCGTCATGCTGCATAATGAACCTCTGAGGAGTGAGTATGACTAAAATACCAGAGACCACAAATTAGTGTCTACATATTTTTGGCTATATAGTCCATGTTTGCTATCTGAAGTGTGCTTCCTTATTTATTGCACGGAAACTACTCAGCTATGCAATGGAAAGTAGACTCACTCAAAATGTTTCCTTTTTACACATTCTTTCCGACGTGGTTTACAACTGTGTGCTGATGTACTCCATTATAAGAAGAATTCAGATTCTGAGTTCCATCTTCTTATTATCTAAATGCATTCTAGCGTCCGTGGCACTACTCAGAAATATATATATAAAACTGCGGTATATTCAGGTTTATAATGATTGCATGTCAAACAGCAGAATTGGACAGCCATCATAGGAGGACATACATTAGTTATTGCAGTCCCGCAAGAATTTTCTGACAATATTTTCCTCTGTTTTAAACCCTTCGACCACTGACTGCATCAAGTAGCCTAAAAATGTTCAATCAATAATGTGGAGCATGGAAAATGGTGTCAATGTGATATTGTTTAGCATAAAAAATAAATCATGCATTACAGCTACACCCCACTTTAGCCTTTTCTCTGTATAGGTAGTGTGTGAAGTAACCACAGTTTGATATCTTTTTGAATGTTCTGGCAACATTTACACTACCTTTAAACCACTCTTAATAAACTTCCAACCCAGGTATATAAAGGTTTAAAGACACTGTCAGGTGCATGAAAGTTAACTTTGGACCTAAATCTGTAGTAAATCTGTTTCTCTAAACACTTTGTTAGTCCCTTTACTCTGATCGCTAAAGGTAAGTAAAGGGGACTAACAAAGTATGTAGAGAAACAGATGGACTACAGTCTGCAATTGTAGAATTACAAAGTGCATCTATATGGTAAGTGGAACTGATCAAATGGATGATTTAGATTAGCAGTTTGTATGGAAAAGCTTTGTGTGTATTAGACTCCAATCACATTTAGATACATTGCCATCTCATTGGGTGAGGCAGCCTTTAAAATTTACACAACTAAAGCAAACCTCAATAACTGTAGGTGTTGGCTGGTCAACTACATTTAGCAACGTTGAAAAATTTCTGATTCTTTAGCGCTGATATTGTATATAAATGACTAGGATAAAACAGAGGCTTTCACATGGGGCCCATGCATTCAAAAAGCTCAGTGCAAGCCACATAATAAATGCATCCTACAGCCTAGGTCTAATTTGCTGATTTAACACAAAACCCTACTCCATCTCTCTGCGAGTTGACAAAGTGTTCCTCTGTGTAATGCTGGCTGGCTATGCAGAGTCCAATGATTTTTGTATGCTGTCAGTGTAGTATAATTGTCAGCTCTTGCAAAGCTCACAGATTTCCCTTGCACTACCCAAACCTGAATATATGTCCTCACCACAGAACACCATTTTTTTATAAAACCATTTTCAGTTTCCTGCACTCTGGATCTCTGTTTTAATACCAGGACATACAACCCCAAATCAAGCTGGGATGGTATGGAAAATGAAAATAAAAAATATATGCAGTGTTCCTTACATTTCTTTTTACTTTTATTTTATTGCAGATAGTATGAAGATATTTCAGTTTTTCTGGTCAATAAACATCCATTGCTGCGTTTCAGGCCTCCCGTACAGGGCAAGGGCACAAGCCTAAACTGAATTGCCGTGACCTCTGATCCCTTAGACGGCACTGCATCAAGAACTGTCATTCATCAATAGCTGATAGAACCACATGGGCCAGCGATTACTTTATCACACCTTTATCAAGCACTACAATACAGAGTTCCATTCACAAATGCCACTTAAAACATTACTGTGCAAAAAAGAAGCCTCATGTTAACCATGTCCAGAAGTGTCGTCAAGCTCTCTGGGCTCGGACTCATCTAAGATGGACCATCACACAGTGGAAATGTGTATTTTTGGTCAGACCAATCAATATTCCAGATCTTTTTTTTTTTTGAAGATATGGACGCCGTGTGCTCTGGACCAAAGAAAAATAGGAAAATCCAGACTATTATCAGCAACAAGTCCAAAAGCCAGACTCTGTCATGGTATGGGATTGGATCAGCACCCATGGTAAAGCTCATTTACACTTCTGTGAAGGCAGCATTAACGCAGAAAAGTACACTCAGATTTTAAAGCTACATAAGCTGTGTTCAAGATGACATCTTTTCCAGGGATGTCCATGCATTTTTCAGCTAGACAATGAAAAACAAGCCAAATCAGAAAAAGTTAGGACTGAAATATGTCAATCCTTTCTAGTCTTTCTTTGAGGAACATTGTTTTTAAACATTTCAATCATTTTCTTACACATTTGTTGATAAACTGGAGATCCTCTGCCCACCACAGACTCAGCCTGTCATGGATGCTACTTTTGTACCAAATCATGATTTTTTTTTTTTTACCTCATTACTAGCCCTACATTGCCCCCATCCCAACTTTTATTGGAATGTGTCGCAGGCCTGAAATGCAGGAATGGATGTTTATCAACAAATGAAATGAAGGTCACCAGAAAAAAAACATGAAATATCTTGGGTTCATACTGTCCGCAATGAAATAAAAGTCAAAGGAAATGTTTGAATGAAATACTTTGGCTTTGCAAACCAATGGTATTGAGATTAGTTATTAATTAGTGATTAACAAATCTGCAGGATTTGTCAATGGTTCGGATGTGAATGCTGCTCGCAAACCATAGAATAAAGTGAAATATAGTTAGCAATTGTATAGGCTTTGTCACCCATGTAGCCAAGAGTTCAAGCCCTACTTTGGTCATATGACTGAATAGGTAAAGACTATTTTTTTGAGTTGACAGTGTTTGAGAAGCCACCATGTAAACTCAAAGAATCTTTCAGTTTCTAATTTTGAAGTGCTGAAAAAAATGACCCATGAATATGCTGCCCAGTTGTCACATTTCCAGTACCTCCATGTGAAATGTGATGAAATATGTATGGCCTCTATATAACGATCTGTTTGCAGTGTTTGTTGCCACTACTTAATTATCAAACTGCTTGGGAAGTTGACATGTAATAAGAAACCGGTAGGCGGCATGAGTTACTCTGTTCAGCTTCTATGGCTTTAGAATTCTATTGCAGCAACTCTACCCGGCGTGTACGGATGACAAGACAGCTGTTGTTCATCTGCTTTTGCTGTATACACACTACTCCCCTGCCCTGCATGGGCTGCATTCACAATGGAAATTAAAATTTGGTCAATCAGATTTCTCCTCATATGTGAAACAGATGGTTTAACAGTAGCTGTTTTACAAACAGTCTACAAATTTGTTGATAAACTGACTGAAAGATCAAACAGAATAGAAAAGTATGACATATACACAAGTTAAAATAGACTAAACCTGTTCATGCTAATTTGATTGAACTATATTTCTGTCCATTCCTTGTTAAAAGGTCATTTTTTATGTTATTTATTATTATGACTATTTTCAAAGCACAATAGAACATTGGTAGCAAAATGGGATAGGCGCCTCAGCTTGAATGACACTTCGTAGGCACGTATGTAAATTACAGCTGGCTGTTAAGACTGATAGCGTGACACAAATTAGAATAATTAATGTGCAATGACACCTTTTAAAAATAAAATGAACTTTATAAACCAATCAAAGGGCCTGTAAATACGTACTCAAGGACAATATCTGGTCCACATTAGTATCACTGACTACTACTGCATTAAAAATATAACTAAGAACAAACAAATCAGAATTTGAACAGTGAATCATAATTAAGCATTTTGGTTTGCTGTGTGAATGCAGCCATATTACATAAGAACATAAGAAATGTCAAAAATAGCAACCACAGAAAGAAAAATAGCTCACACTTTGGACAGACTACAAAGCAAGAGCAGGCAGTTGTTAATGGTGGACCATGAATGCTGTCATTTAGTGGGGATAGTAGTGAGGAGTAGTGATGTACACTTACTGAGCACTTTATTAGGTACACTATTTTAATACTGTCTTATGTTTTCAGTCATCTAGGTCATGGTAGATGTTGAACAAGGGTGGTTTATGACACCAGCTACCAACAAAGCAGTCTTCCGATCCTTTCCCATGAGGTTTAACCCCCATTCACACCTCGACCCATGTTACTCTAACGACTCGCATGATGGCAAGGTGGGGCAGCACTATCACTATTGGCTACTCAATATTCGCTCCCATCTTCGGTCCGGTGATTCTAACGATTCATGTACTGACAGAGTGGGTCAAGGACTCTCAGGAACTCCCCCAAGGTGACAACCCCATTAGGGTTACATACAGTGGTGCTTGAACATTTTTGAACCCTTTAGAATTTTCTAGATTTCTGCATGGATATGACCTAAAACATCATCAGATTTTTACACAAGTCCTAAAAGTAGATAAAGAGAACCCAGTAAAACAATTAACGCAGAAAAGTAAGAGACAAAATATTATACTTGATCATTTCACCGTGTAGCAATAACTTCCACTAAACGTTTCCTGTAACTGTTGATCAGTCCTGCACACCGGCTTGGAGGAATTTTAGCCCATTCCTTCTTTCCTTTCTCCAAACATAACACTTTTTATAAACATAACACTTTTATAACACAATTTTGGTCTCATCCATCCACAAAACATTCTTCCAATAGCCTTCTGGCTTGTCCACGTGATCTTTAGCAAACTGCAGACGAGCAGCAATGTTCTTTTTGGAGAGCAGTGGCTTTCTCCTTGCAACCCTGCCATGCACATCATTGTTCTTCTGATGGTGGACTCATGAACATTAACATTAGCCAATGTGAGAGAGGCCTTCAGTTGCTTAGCAGTTACCCTGGGGTCCTCTATGACCTCGCCAACTATTACACGCCTTGCTCTTGGAGTGATCTTTGTTGGTTGACCACTCCTGGGGAGGGTAACAATGGTCTTGAATTTCCTCCATTTGTACACAATCTGTTTGACTGTAGATTGGTGGAGTCCAAACTCTTTAGAGATTTTGTAACCTTTTCAGGCCTGATGAGCATCAACAACTCTTTTCCGGAGGTCTTCAGAAATCTCCTTTGTTCATGCCATGATACACTTCCACAAATGTGTGCTGTGAAGAGCAGACTTTGATAGATACCTGTTCTTTAAATAAAACAGGGTGCCCACTCACACCTGATTGTCATCCCATTGATTGAAAACACCTGATTCTAATTTCACCTTCAACTTAACTGCTAATCCTAGAGGTTCACATACTTTTGCCATTCACTAATATGTAATATAGGATCATTTTTCTCAATAAATAAATGACCAAATATAATATTTTTGTCTCATTTGTTTATCTGGGTTCTCTTTATCTACTTTTAGGACTTGTGTGAAAATCTGATGATGTTTTAGGTCATATTTTTGCAGAAATATTGAAAATTCGAAAGGGTTCACAAACTGTCAAGCACCACTGTATCTGGGACTCATCATCAGTTTTTAGAACTGAAAAAGCCTGAAACGTTTTCAAGAACCAAGAAGAAGTCAAGTCTATTTTAATACTGAGTAGAACCTCCCTTTGCTCTGACAACAGCCTTAACTCTTTATTGCAGGGCTGATACAAGATGTTGGAAGCATTCCTTTTAGATTCTGCTCCATGTTAACATAAACACATCATGCTATTCCTGCAGGTTTTGTGCACTTTTATGCTGCAAATATCCCCTTCTTCCACATCCCCAGGGTGCATAGAACAGCTGAGACAAATTGAGACATTGTTTTGCTTTGTGACATGGTGCATTATCATTAGTAGCCATTGTAGATGGGTAAATTGTCAACATTAAAAGGTTCAAATGGACAGCAAATATACCTAAGTAGGCTGTGATTGAAGTATAGTGGTACCTCAGTTCTTGACCACCTCGGAACTTGATGCATTTTGACTAGAAATATTTGTCTCGGTCGTTTGCTTGGTACTTGGCTCACTTGCATAAACGTGTATGAGTCGGGCCATGTGACTCATTCCAGCCAAAACTGGATTCACGATTCAGTACACAGTGATTCACAATAGCCTTGATCAGAGAAGATCTCAACTATTTTTATCGTGTCTTTCTTTATTTTTACATCTACAATACTGTAATACTGTAGATGTAGTTCTTAGTGCAAATAAGTCTCAATGGGAAAGTTAGTTAGTTTATGAGAGCCAACCGAAAGCAAAACAAGAATTGAATGCTCCACAACACAGGCTGCAGTTAGCTTAGCAGCTATGCTAGCGCCCTGAGTTCACCAATAGAGTAAGTGTTTTGCTTTTACTTTTCACTATCCATCCATTACTCGCTAAATGACATGATACTTGTCAACACTTTATTATAAAATAAGCTTTGTGTTAATGATTTTGGCCAACTCTAGGTTAATGTAAGTGTTTTAAATACTTAACTTGTACGTAACTTATCATGAGGCTAAATCACGATATACAGGTGGCATAATGTATCCATCACTGCATATAATGCCTGATACAATGTGGAGTTTCTGGAACAGATTATTTCAATTTACATTATTCCTTATGGGAAAAATGTACTTGGTACTCTGCTTTTTGCTTCTCGATAAGCCTTCTGGAACGAATTAACAACAAGAACCGAGATACCACTGTATTGTTATTATCAGGCCCAAATGTGTGCCTAAAACATTCCCCACTCCATTGCCCCACCTCCATTACATCACCATGGGTCCATGGATTCATGTATGCACCAAATTCTGACCCTACCATCTGTGTGCCTACATTTTTCTAATCTTCCTCTGTCCAATTTTGGTGGGCATGTGCCCACAGAAGCCTCAGCTTTCCGTTCTTGGCAGACAGAAGTGAATTTGCACCAATTGCTGTCTTCTGCTGTTGTAGCCCACCGCCTTTATTTAGAGTGGTTACATCTGTGGTCCTGTAGCCTTTGTGTCAATATTTTTATTTCTTATTGCACCATTCTGAGTAAACTCTAGAGAGAGTTGTGTTGAAAACCCAGGAGATCAGGAGATACAGAAATACCCATACTAGTCAGTCTGGTATCAACAATCATGACAGGGTCAATATCACTGAAATGAAGCTGTCATCTCAGATGTATGATGTATGAATGAGTAGGTGTACAGATGTTTCTAATAAAGTGCTCAGTGGGTGTCCTTCCTTTTTGCTATAATCACTGAGGACAGACGCCATCATTTATCATCAGCATCTTCAGGCTTTCATGGCGGCAACAACCTATATATTTATTGCTTTCCCCTGCCCCATGTGCCATCAAATCCCACCATTTGCATCTCTACTGCTAAATTTAGAGCAGACATGAAAAAATAAGCCATTCTGGCATATTGCCCAGACCCACAGAACACTAGATTGTAGATTGGACACATATTAGTACTGCAGCCAATCAGAGACCTCCCCAAGGACTCTGTACCCATTTTCCATGGCAGTGAAGGAGTGTGTGAGGCCCGTGTATGCTTAGATGAGACAATAGATCAGTCCTGACCTAGAAACCACAAGAAAATGAGTGCTGAAATCAAGATAATGACATCCGCCACTGCCACATTGGACGAGAATCAACAATTCATTTGAATGATCATGTAATGTACAGCAATCTGCCTGCCCTGTGCAAGACAAAACACGTTATACATATTGATAAATTCAGTTCATATACTAGTCTTTTTTCGCATGCACATGCAGTATTAAAAATACAGTCAGAGTTTATGTTAAAAAGTGTAAAAATCCAGTGCGACAGTCTTTAAGAGTTCTTGAGGTTAACATGGTCATTGAGAAACAAGAGCAGTGACATAATTCATTACAGAGTACCAAGCCTACAGTTTACTTGTGTTATCCAATTGATTTTTTACATCGATTACTTAGATTGACAATATAGATCATTAAGATAACAAATTGTTACATTCATAGATTCAATAGGGCCAAATCCATTCATATTTTATATACACTTCAGTAAGTGTAGTGAGATAATTAGTCTTTGGATTTGACTGAAACCGAAAGCTTAGCTCTTCAATGAATAATTCTATATTGCCACAATGCAAGGCAGTACTTTTCTCTAAGGCTTGTGTTTCTGAGCACAATGAATGATCTCACTGATTTAGCATTGTATATGAAAAGGCTTCTGGGTTCCCAGAATGTGGACATAGAAAACCATCTGAACACGAACTGTCGATTGAAGCTATTCATCTATGTTTTGGAAACTAGATTAAAAACAGCCAGGACAAAAAGTCTACAGTACTGCAATTGAAACTGGATTACAAAGTACAGTAAGGAAGGAAAAGACATCCCTTAGTAATAAAATCTTCAAACAAAGTTCACTAGAAAACAAAAAAGTGGAAAGAGCTCCTACATCCACACCATTTCATTGGTACAAAACAAAGAACTCAGACAAGCCGACACCAGATACATTCCTTTGCTTTCTGTACGTGTCCAAAAACACACGTATCACCACCAACCTCTCCAAGGCACAGTCAGGCTCCAGTGTGTCCTCAAACACTACATTCCTGAAAGCAGAGGCTCTCCTCACACAACACAGGCAGCTATATATGACTTGGCCATGCTCCAAAGGAACCTAGAGGCCAGAATATTGGTCAAATGCATTGCAGACCTCGTATCACAAGTCAAGATTCTGCCATTTTCAAAGGCACTGCATCATAACTATGACTCAAAACCCTCCACAACTGGTCACGTTTTGGTGAGCCAGCACAATCTGACTCCTTTCTGTTCTCCAAACGACTAGTCAAATGAAATCAACACCTTTTTCATTCAACCTAAATGTAGTTGATTATTCGATATGATTCAAATCTTCTTCAGCTTTGCACTGCTGCATTAAGGCTAGTGTAGCTAACAACGGATCCATGTTTCAAATTTAGAGTTGTCTAAATCAAGAAATACTATGAATAATTCCCACCTTCTGATGCTTGGTAAGCTTGCTAAGGCTGCTACTATCAATAGAAAAGCATTCGCTTTCTCATCAGGAGATTATCGCCAGGTGTTCATGATGTACCTGGCCTTGCTCTCAGTGTGGGAAGCAGGGGCGATTCTAGGATCAGAGCTTTAGGGGTGCTGAGCATCCACTGAGCACCCACCAGCCCATCCGCACCTATCTATTGTTAAACAAAAAACACTGTAAATTTTTTTTAATGTAATTTTTGGACTATCATTCTCACATTTGTGAAAGAAGAACATCTGACTTTTGGGGTAGGGGAAACACCAACTGGAAAAAACACCAACAAATGTGAGAAAACATCCATTAAAGCTGAGCCTGTGAGCCACAAAGCCATCACTTGGATAATACCACTTGCTAGGCAAGGGGGGCTCAAGTATTTTTGACGTTAAAACTTTATGTTTAAACCATATACCTTCTATTTTCCATTTAAAAAAACTATTACTATTTTTAGGGATGCTTGAGCCAGTGGCAGAAGGACGTATTACCCCTGACACTCACAGATACTTAGCCGTGATGTGTCACATCTGTTACCAAGCAACTATTGATGCAGGCATAGTTAGATCTTAGTACAGGTATGTGCCTTTTGACGTTGACCAAACATTACCATTATATATTTTTGTATTCTCCATTTTATTATACTCTTCACAATATTTCATTTTCTCTAAAATGTTAGTCTACCTGTTATTTTTAAATGTTATTCTATATGTAAATATGTTCTCTCTGTTAATATTTTTAGCTTTTTTTAATTTAAAATATTACTATAAACGTAGTAATTAGATAACATAGGTAATTCTTACATTTATCATCTAAGCCACCCAAGGAGGATGGTCCTCTTGGTCCTCCCCAGGTTCCTTCCTTTTAACGTTTAGGAAGATTTTCCTTGCCGCAGTCGCCCTAGGCTTGCTCAAGTGATTGGTCTTATCATTTAAAAGTAGCTTTTTATGCTACTTTAATGTAAATATAAAGGGTAATTTCATAACAAAACTGTGTGCAAACGATACGTAAACGTGTCAGACATACCACTGACCCTAATGCCACCTTATTTTTATTTTATGAAAATTGACAATAATTATAGAAATTGCAGTAATGTACTTTTACATCCCTGTTTAGTCGTAACACTTAAGAATATGGTACGAAGATCTTGATACTTTTGTTTAACGGAAGCCAAAAATGCATTGACAGACAGTATTATGAACAACATGAAAGATCAGCCAGATGAAACAGAAACTCAGTGAGTGAAAGTGAACCAGTTTCTATAGTTACAGGTAGTGTGGGGGTCAAAGAAAAGAGTACTATTAACAATAGGACAAGCACATGCACTTACGAACGTCATTTACAGCCTGTTACAAATAAGCAGCGAAAGTGGCATAAAAAGTGTTCTCTAAACACATTAACTGAGTTTGAACAGTCTCTAGTCCAAATATGAGCTGACGAGGAAGCAAGGACATGAATGATAAGGTGATTAAATGATAAGGTGATAAATGACACACACACACACACACACACACACACACACACACACACACACACACACACACACACACACACAACACGAATGACTTCAGCTCTTAAACTCTAATTCCTGCTTCTGCTCATGGATCTGCAGTGTTTATTGGCTGTTGAGGTGACCAGCTGTTTAGTTAAAAGACAGATTTTTATCTCCTATTATAATTAATTTAGATTTTTAAGATCTCAGTTGTTAAAGTGAATGAACGTCGATCAGATGGTGGTTAAATGGCACATACCTGCATGTCTGCTTCCTAATCTAACAGTGTTATAAAGCATCAGAAACCACATTAGCATTTATTTTAGATATTTTACAACCCAAGTCCAATGAAGTTGGGACATTGTGTAAAACATAAATAAAAATAGACGATTTGTAAATCCTTTTCAACCCATATTCAGCTGAATACAATACATTTAATGTTCAAAAGGATAATCTTTATTGATTTTTGCAAATATTCACTCATTTTGAATGTGATGCTTCCAATACGTTCCAAAACAGTTGGGACAGGAGCATGTTTACCACTGTGTTACATCACCTTTCCTTTTATCAACACTCAGTAAGTGTTTGGGAACTGAGGACACTAATTGTTAAAGATTTGTAGGTGGAATTCTTTCCCATTCTGGCTTGATGTACAACTTCAGTTGCTCAACAGTCCGGGGTCTCCATTGTCGTATTTTGCGCTTCATAATGCGCCACACATTTTCAATGGGAGACAGATGAGGACTGCAGGCAGGCCAATCTAGTACCTGCACTCCTTTATTACGAAGCCATGCTGTTGTAACACGTGCAGAATGTGTCTTTCTGAAATAAGGAGGGACGTCCTTGAAAAAGACGTTTCTTGGATGGCAGCATATGTTGCTCCAAAACCTGTATGTACCTTTCAGCATTAATGGTGCCTTCACAGATGTGCAAGTTACCCATGCCATGGGCACTAACACACCCCCATACCATCAGAGATGCTGACTTTTGAACTTAGCGCTGATAACAATCCGGACAGTCCTTTTCCTCTTTGGCCCGGAGGACACAACGTCCATGATTTCCAATAACAATCTGAAATGTGGACTCATCAGACCACAGGACACTTTTCCACTTTGCCTCAGTCCATCTCAGCTGAGCTCAGGCCCAGAGAAGCCGGCGGTGTTTCTGGGTGTTGTTGAAATATGGTTTTCACTCTGCATGGTAGAGTTTTAACTTGCACTTGTAAATGTAGCGAACTGCGTTCACTGACAATGGTTTTCTGAAGTGTTCCTGAGCCCATGTGGTAATATCCGTTACAGAGTGATGTCGCAGTTCCACCTGAGGGATCGACGGTCACGGGCATTCAGTGTTGGTTTTCGGAGTTGTCGCTTACTTGCAGAGATTTCTCCAGATTCTCTGAATCTTTTGATGATATTATGGACTGCAGATGATGAAATCCCTAAATTCCTAGCAATTGCACGTTGAGAAACGTTCTTAAACTGTTGGACTATTTGCTCATGCAGTTGTTCACAAAGTAGTGAACCTCGACCCATCCTTGCTTCTAAACAACTGAGCCTGTCGAGGATGCTCCCAATCATACCCAATTTATACCCAATCAAGACACTCAATTGTTTCCAATTAACCTGTTCACCTGTGGAATGTTCCAAACAGGTGTTTTTTGGGCATTCCTCAACTTTCCCAGTCTTTTGTTACCCCTCTCTCAACTGTTTTTGAACGTGTTGCAGGCATCAAATTCAAAATGAGTGAACATTTGCAAAAAAGCAATAAAGTTTTTCCATTTGAACATTAAATATCTTGTCTTTGTAGTGTATTCAGTTGAATATGGGTTGAAAAAGATTTGCAAATGATCGTATTCTGTTTTTATTTATGTTTTACTCAACGTCCCAACTTCATTGGAATTGGGGATGTAGGCATGAGGAAAAATTTAGACGTGCAGCTGTAAAGCTGTTAAAGCTCGCGTTTGCTGATAGCTACATTAGCGTTGTAGCTCCAGTGCAAAAATTTTAAAAGTGTGTTTTGGCAAAATGAACATTTTTATGCCAAATATTTACCTGAACTTTTTCTTTGCCTTCCATTTCCATCACACTTGCTATTGATGGTACAGTCAACAACAACAACACACAGCTTTCTCACCTGACGCTATAGCCTCATCTAATGTTAATCCACTAACTAACATGAGAGGCCCTTGTGACTGCTGTTGAATTCTGGTTTAAAGAAGGACAAAGAGCTCAAAAGTCAGAGAACGAGTCTCGGTATTCTCAGAGCACAGCTTTCACCAGTCTAACTCAATAAGGCCATGTTCTCACAAAGCATATGCACATGAAACAAGTCAAGAAGCAAACAATGAGAAGAATTGAGCTTGGCTAACTGGTGAGCTGATAAGATAATTAGATGTTTGAATTAGGTTAAAATTCAGAATGGTTACACACCAAGCTCATACTCACATATGCACAGCAATGTAGAAGTCACTTATTAGTTGAATAAAAACAGTCAATTTAAGTTGTACACGATATACATATGATGTACCTAGGTTACTACATGGTGTATATATAACACTGAAGCAGGTACAGGGATCTGAAAGGCTTGGTGAGTGAGACTACAAGTTGAAGCGTAACACTTTTGGCAACGTCGGCTTTTTGAACAATGCAAGCTTCACGCCAGTATCTGTTTGAACATGACTACAATTTAGCTCTATATGAATAGTGTTGTTGCAGCTTATATAACATAACCTGTGATGGACAGGCTATTCCGATGAGCCATAATGAAGGATATCATTAGGAAGACACAAACACAGAAGTAAACAACAACAACAACAACAACAACAAAAGGAACAGTGAAATGGCTTCAGGATTTTACTCAACACTTAACAGTGACTGTTTTTTAAGGTCCATTGTCTACAAAGTAATTATGATTGCACATTATATTAGCACCCCAATGATCCCAATTATTACCAATAACGTGTGGGAATCAAAATGTAACTAGAAGGGCTGTGAAAAACAGGTTATGAAAAAAATTCATCCACCAGTTTATTTGTGGTAACTACTATTATTTATGAACGAGTATTTATAGAAACTGGAAAAAAGAGGCGAAAAGGCTTAACCAATTCATATTACTTCATAAAGATTCATGGTGGAAACTTTTATTTTCTTTGTGTAAACAACAGGGACTGCCAGCCCGGCCCATAACACATCACTCCAGCTGCCACAGAGCCAATAACAGGCTTTACCAACCGCCCTCTGCCAACTAACATCAGCAGTGACACACAAGTGTCCTTAAAGGCTTAAAGCAGTCTCCAGTCTAGTATCCATTTAAACCTTCTTTTTATTAGAGAAGAGCTGGACAATAAGAGAATACCCTGATTTATACATATTTGATTATAATTAGGAACAGTTTGTTTCCAAATTTGCTTAATTAGTGGAATTTGTTCTGGTGACACTTGCATATAAATTTCTGATCCCACTGCACTGCACTGATCCCACAGTTTTTATCCAAAACCATTATCAAAGCTCTGAGTTTTCCTTGTTTCCGCTACTGACCTACACTGATGTTGACAGTAACTGGATTGACTGACTGCAAAACAGGTACGATGGTGTGTTTACATGCGTTTAATCATCTGATAGCTGCATAAAATCTGATCAACAAGTTTAAATCCACTTGAGTAATCAGATAATGGGAAAGCTCCGGGTTTACATGAATCGGACTTCTACTTTGCAACGAACCAATAATACCACAGAAATATGTGACAAACTTTAACACTGAATAATCAAATTACTAATTTTCTCAAGTATATACTGCGTTTCAGAGTCTCCACAAAATGTTCGAAAGCTGTTTTGCTGCCTTTGATTCCGTGGTGCGTTTAATCCTGGGGTTGCCATATCCAGCAAGAAAACCCCTCACCAAAGTCAATGGAAAAAGAGGCCAAATAAAGCAAAGTCTTTAGAAAGTAGGAAGGTTTGTGCACATGTGCAGACTGAACACACCAATTATAATCGGGTAACTGATGACGGGTGACATGCAATGAATAATCCAATTACTGGGATAAAATCCAGCTCTCTTTATCGGATTTCTTAATCTGAGTTCTAGATCGTATGCTGTGAACATGACCACTTGACTAATCAGATAGCTGCAGAAATCCAAATACGATCACATTATTAAATGCTTGGATGTTTAGATGGGCCTAAAATAATAATTCCCCAATAATTCCTACTCACAGTGGCCATGTCGATCATACAAAACATTAGGGATCCTGGGTTCACACTGTCTGCAATGAATCAAAGTCAAAGTAATGTCAGGAGCAGTAAGTTTTTTATACTGTCCCAACTTCTTCTGATTTGGGGTTGAAATTGGTCCTCCTGCCTGCCTCTTATCTATAGATTGAACAGTGATTTGCCTACTTAAAAAGGTACAGTACGTCACGTGTACCATCATGTGTTTTACCATATAAAACTGAAAAATCACAAACGGTCGACATAACTGAAAGCAAGCCCTAGATCCTCTGTTTCATTGTTTGCCATGCTTAGTCACATTGACTCTTAAAGAGAGAAAACCACTGGCAACATCAAATGTTCATAACGCTGATAAAATAAAGAAATGTTTTTGGTAATGCTGCTCAAAAAAAGCTTTATTGTCCAGCTCTACTTTTAAATCTAAAAAAGGTTTAAGGCTTCTAATCGTAATGTTCATCAAATCCGTTTCGCCAAAAATGAGATTAATACAATTTTCCAAATGTATTTCCAATTGGTTGTCTAACATAGACTTCCCATAAGTTCCTTGAAGCTCCAGTGCATACCCACAAGAAACAAACTGCGGACGCCAAATGTGTTTTACATTTGGGGTAAGTACACATTTTTAGAAATGGATTTTTTCTTCATAGCTGCACTTTCACATCCATTTCATCCAGATTTTCATTAAAAAAAGAAAAAAAAACCTCAAGACTGACATGATGATACTACATTTATGAAGAATGTGGAAAATATGAAAAAAGAAACAGGCAAATGCACAGCTTTCAATTTGAGATAATGTAAAGTGTAGCTTATATATATATTCTTTAATCAGTGAGAAACCTCAAATAACATAATGGCAGTTTGCTTCCATCTTAAAGTTGTGTACATACAATGAATGCATAAGGATTTGTTTATAAAAAACAAACAAGAATGAGCTTCAAAAAATAACATTGGACCTGAACCTGTACACATCCTGTGCTTCCCCTGGCAAGAGAAGCGCTGCGTTTCTGAAAACCATTTAGCTTAGGTTATTCATTAAGATCCTGATAATAGTGGACATGAACAGGAAAGCTCTTTGGGCGTAATAAGAGCGTTTGAAAGTGGCTGAGCAGTGGTGCGTGTGCTAGCTGACGTTGGTGCTGTGTGTTTCTCGCGTTTTCTATACAATACTGCCTCGAAGCGACAAAAGCAGCGCCAGAGAACTTACAACTGCCCGCTGAGCAGCTGTTTTCCTTCTTGCATAAAAGTCATCGGTGCTGCAGTCACAGAGATGATGAGCCCCAGGAGGACACAGAACATGGCGGATTAACAAAGGAAACTCTTCATCCAGTCTTCATCACCTGGAGCTAAACCCAGCGCCGAACTCTTCCTCTTCTCTGTGCAGCACAGGTTGCACAATACTCTCTCATTCACAGACGTTTATCAAACACTATGGCGCTTCCAGCCTCTGCTCGCTGGGTGATATTCCAGGGCAGATGTGGTAAGGGCTGTAAGTTGTATTACTTCCTAATTAAACGTGAGGTCAGGAAAAAGGTAACAGGAGGGGTAACTGCCTCTCAAAGCTTTCGCACTGTTTGTCAACCCTCCGCTGATGACCCGCGGTGTTCGGACCTGTTTGCTAACGAAAGACGGACAGAGTTCGCTTCTAGAAAACAGATCAATCCGAGCGGGTGTGCACCTCTGCGGCTTGGTTTGGTAGGCCGTTTGCTTTGAAATGGCATAGCAGTCTGGTTTGTTCAAAACTGAGTAGAGAAATAAAAAATGGCACATTAAAAACATCCTTTTTTTGGTTGCAGGTAGATATTCATGTGTTGAAACCCTACTTCACTGCTGGTTTTGCTTCCACTGATCGCATCCCTGAAAAACTGACCCATATAAAACCAAGATAGAAAAGCTGTCTTTTCGTCTTGCGTAATTGCTTGTGATAAGACGGAAGAAAAGGGAGGCTCGTCCTCTTTGCTCCCTGCCTTTTTTGCATTGATCGCTGTCCACTGGGGGGCGTGCTCATCCCCGTCCCGAAAACAAACACAACCAGGCATTTTCTTGGACTAGAAAATGAAGCGCGAGCTGTCTGCTTAGCTAACCTTTATCTTATAAGTGTCCTTTAGAAAAAAGCCCAGGCAGTGATCGAACCCACAACGATTGGTCCCTCCAAAACTCACAAGTGTCTTAAAAACAAAAAGACGAATGCGTCGTAAAGTTCTCTCAACTAGTCTGTCTGTTCACGGGGTGAGTGCACTGATTAGATAGGGAATGTTTGAGGACTTCAGTTCCTAGATCCAGGCCAGGAAGTGAGGGATTATGGTGTAGGAGGTGGAGCAGGAAAAGAGTAGGAGTGATGTTATGCATGCGAGGAAGCCCCACCCCTTTCCTTGGCACTTCAGTCCACAAACCTCTGGCAGGCTTTCTTCCAGCGACAGGCCGTGCACCACATGTCTCTGTTTTCCATGCCATACACCTTCCGGCACTTCTTGCCCTCACCCCGTGACTTCCTGCTGGACATGGAGGCACAGATGAGTATTGGCATCTCAAACATGTAATAGAAAACCCTACCCTAGTACAAAAAGTCATTCATCACGATAGGGGCTGTTTGCAACCTTATCAAGAGCTGACTCATGTCTAGGGTTGGGTATCGTCTGCATTTTATTGATTTCGATTCTGGTTCCAATGTTACCCATTCCGGTTCTTATCGATTCCAATTTCCGATTACAAATGGTGAAAAAAATGTGGCAAATGTTTAGGTATAAAGAATACCGTAGTTTTCGGACCATAAGGCGCACTTAAAATCCTTTAATTTTCTCAAAAATGGACAGTGCGGTGCGTCTAATGTATGAATTAATTCTGGTTGAGCTTTCTGACCTAGAACCGATTGTAGATGGTACACGGCGCTCATAAATCTGTCAAAATGTTTTAGCACGGTCTTGGTAAATTACGAAGCTCACGGCCACCGTAGTGCGCAGCATTGCGGAGTAATACGGTATGTGCTTCAGCATTAGGGTACGTGCATTCATTCATTCATTTTCGAAACGGATTTCAAACACAACGCTATCAGTCACGCAGTACAACATGGACATAGAGCAGCTGCGAGAGAATTCAACATTAATGAATCAATGATACGGAAGTGGAGGAAGCAAGAAGACGCCCTGCTCCAGGTAAAGACCAAACTGAGCTTCCGACGGAACTTGAGAGTTTTGTTTCATTTCATGCGTCTTATAACCCGGTGCGCTTTATGTATGAAAAATACGGTATATTTATTTTTATATTTCAACTACAAAAGTAATTTCTTTACATTAAGACTTTTTCTTCCAATTGAAACCTATTATACAGTGGTGCTTGAAAGTTTGAGAACACTTTAGAATTTTCTATATTTCTGCATAAATAGGACCTAAAACATCATCAGATTTTCACACAAGTCCTAAAAGTAGACTAAGAAAAACAAATGAGACAAAAATATTATACTTGGTCATTTATTTATTGATGAAAATGATCCTATATTACATATTAGTGAGTGGCAAAAGTATGTAAACCTCTAGGATTAGAAGTTAATTTAAATCAATGGGATGACAATCAGGTGTGAGTGGGCACCCTGTTTTATATAAAGAACAGGGATCTATCAAAGTCTGCTCTTCACAACACGTTTGTGGAAGTGCATCATGGCATGAACAAAGGAGATTTCTGAAGACCTCAGAAAAAGAGTTGTTGATGCTGATGATCAGCCTGGAAAAAGGTTACAAAACCATCCTGCACTCCACCAATCCACAAAGTGTACAAATGGAGGAAATTCAAGACCATTGTTACCCTCCCCATGAGTGGTCGGCCAACAAAGATCAATCCAAGAGCAAAGCGTGTAATAGTTGGCAAGGTCACAAAGGACTCCAGAGTAACTTCTAAGCAACTGAAGGCCTCTCTCACATTGGCTAATGTCAATGTTCATGAGTCCACCATCAGAGGAACATTGAACAACAATGGTGTACATGGCAGGGTTACAAGGAGAAAGGCACTGCTCTCCAAAAAGAACATTGCTGCTCGTCTGCAGTTTGCTAAGGTCACGTGGACAAACCAGAAGGCTATTGGAAGAATGTTTTGTGGACGGATGAGACCAAAACAGAACTTGTTGGTTTAAAAGAAAAGCGTTATGTTTGGAGAAAGGAAAACACTGCATTTCAGCATAAGGACCGTATACTATCTGTGATACATGGTGGTGGTAGTATCATGGTTTGGGCCTGTTTTACTGCATCTGGGCCAGGACGGCTTGCCATCATCCAGGGAGCAATTAATTCTGAATTATATCAGAGAATTCTAAAGGAAAATGTCAGGACATCTGTCCATGGACTGAATCTCAAGAGAAGGTGGGTCATGCTGCAAGACAACGACCCTAAGCACACAAGTCGTTCTACCAAAGAATGGTTAAAGAAGAATAAAGTTAATGTTTTGGAATGGCCAAGTTAAAGTCCTGACCATAATCCAACCAAAATGTTGTGGAAGGACCTGAAGTGAGCAGTTAATGTGAGGAAACCCACCAACATCCCAGAGTTGAAGCTCTTCTGTATGGAGGAATGGGCTAAAATTCCTCCAAGCCGGTGTGCAGGACTAATCAAACGTTTAGTTGCAGTTATTGCTGCACAGTGAGGTCACACCAGATACTGAAAGCAAAGTTCACATACTTTTGCCACTCACTAATATGTAATATTGGATCATTTTCCTCTATAAATAAATGGCCAAGTTTGATATTTTTGTCTCATTTGTTTAACTGGGTTCTCTTATCTACTTTTAGGACTTGTGTGAAAATCTGATGATGTTTTAGGTCATATTTATGCAGAAATATAGAAAATTCTAAGGGGTACACAAACTTTCAAGCACCACTGAAAGTAAAAAGCTTTAAGTGGCTTAATGTTCTAGTGATCTAGGAACACCAAACGTCTCTCTAGTACTACTGAAATGATGAACATGATAAGTAAAATAGGTTTAAATGGGAAGAAAAAAGGTGAACATAAACTTGATTACTTTACTTTTGGACCACAGATTCATCATTTCAGTGGTATCTATAGCAGGAACTGATAGAAGTTTAGTTTTCCTAGGTCATTGTTTGAGCAGATTAAGCCACGTAAAACTTTGTTCACGTTAAGCATTTAGAATGTCCCGGTTAATGCAGCACCTGTGCTAGGAGAACGCAGTTGTTCAAGCTTCGATTTTCTGCTAATGCTATAGCGAAGCGTATCAAAACAAAACCATGTGATTATGCAAGTGATCACATGGCAACCCAGTCCTGGCAGAGAGATGTTTTCTTAATACAGATGTATTTTTGCACTAATCGCGGCCGTGTTTTTAAAGCATAAAATATAAGATACGCTAAGTAATATACAATAAGTAGAACAGAAAATCTATTTTCTTAATGGCTACTCGGTTCTTGGAATTTTGGAACAACCAGGTTTCGATACCCAACCCTCCTCATGTCACAGGAAACTAGACTAACTCAGAGTGCAGTTACAGAGGGGCAAAAAAGTATTTAGTCAGCCACTGATTGTGCAAGTTCTCCTACTTAGAAAGATGAGAGAGGGGCCAAAAAAAGTATTTAGTCAGCCACTGATTGTGCAAGTTCTCCTACTTAGAAAGATGAGAGAGGTCTGTAATTTTCATCATAGGTACACTTCAACTATGAGAGACAAAATGAGAAAAAAAAAATCCAAGAAATCAGATAACAAGGTCAAACAGGTGCCATTAATACAGGTAACGAGTGGAGGACAGAAGAGCTTCTTAAAAAAGAAGTTACAGGTCTGTGAGAGCCAGAAATCTTGCTTGTTTGTGGGTGATCAAATACTTATTTTCCACCATAATTTACAATTAAATTCTTTAACAGTCCTACAATGTGATTTCCTGGATTGTTTTTCTTATTTTGCCTCTCATAGTTGAAGTGTACCTATGATGAAAATTACAGACCTCTCTCATCTTTCTAAGTAGGAGAACTTGCACAATCAGTGGCTGGCTAAATACTTTTTGCCCCACTGTAAGTAGCTTTGGCTTATTGGGAGGGAGAGAGTCCCTTCAAGTGGGATCATCACCAACAACTGTAGCTGCCAAAATGTAGTTTCAAGAATATGAGTAAGATAAACTTCCATAACTTCCTTGATTTGTATTCAAATTTCAAAATTCCAAGAACCGGGCACCCATTCAAAAATAGAATTTTGATTCCACTTACCGGTTCCTACTAATGCACTTTATGCTTAACTAGCACAAGTGATCTGCCAGGACTGGTGCGTCATGCAATACGTCATCACGTTGTTTTGATTTGATACGCTCCGCTTTAGCATTTAGCAGAAGATCTTAAAAGTTCCTCAGGAAGAGCTTAAAAGTTTGCCTTCACTTTGAGAGAAAATGAAAAGGTGATATGCAATATGTGCAGAAAATTGCAATCGATAAGACCAGGAATTGAAAACAAATCAGAATCTAAATGATCTCAGTTTACATCAATAAAATGTAAACAATACACAACCCTAGCAGAATATGAAGATTATGACTAACTTTGGGTTGCAAAAATAATGACGCATTAACCTAAAGTTAATTTGCTTATTCAGACCCCACAGTTTGAATACCACTGACTGAAATGCATGCTAGCCAAATCATTGCCAAATTGTGTTTTTTTTTTTTTTTGCAGTTATGAGTTTATCTTGAATATAAAACTAATTTTACCACTTTTTGGTGATGTCTGTGGAAAATAAACCTTGTATCGTTTATAATGGAGAGATATACCTGAGTGAGCCTGAGGTTCGGGGTAGTGACGAGAGCACTCCTGTGGTCTGAGAGCGCTGCTCACTGAAACCCTGTGTCCGACTGTGAGTGGGAGAGGCCTGCAACACAATTCAGCTCATTCAGTACAGACAAGAATTTGCAACAATATGGCACCAATATACACCAAACAGCCATGACATTAAAACCCCTGACAGATGAAGTAAAAAACATCACATTAGGTTCTGGCATTAGGACATTAGGTTCTGGCATTCATGTGGAGGTTACTTTGAAACTACCACCTACCTAAACATTGATGCAGACCAAATACACCCCTTCATGAAAACAGCATTCCATAATGGTTACATTTACAGCATTTAGCAGACGCCCTTATCCAGAGCGACTTACAATTGATACAGTCTTACAATCCAAGCAATTGAGGTTTAAGGGTCTTGCTCAAGGACCCAATAGTGGCAGCTTGGCAGAGGTGGGATTTGAACCCTGGACCTTTTGGTCCATAGTCCAGTACCTTAACCGCTAGGCTAAATCACAGTCCCATGATTTTTTGACAAATGACAAATTGTTCAGGAATGGTTTGAGGAACATGACACAGAGTACAATGTGTTAACTTGGCCTCCAAATTCCCCAGATCTCAATCTGATCAATTATTTGTGGGATGCACTGGACAAACAAGTCCAATAGATGGAAGCCCCACCTTGTAACTTACACAACCTACATAACCAGCTGCTATCACCTTGGTGCCAGACCCACAGTCCACCTTCAGAGGCTTTATGGAGTCAATGCCTCGATAGGTTAGAACGTTGGCGGCTTGAAGGGACCTACACAATATTTGGCAGGCAGTTTCAATGTTATGGGTGATTGGTGTATAGTTGAGCCAAAAGTCTGAGCCCACTAGTGAAATAATGAACTAGTTTTGCGTTTTCTCAAATTTAAAAGAGTTTTTCAATGAACATCATAGAATCATGAGCATACAGTTGAATTTTTGAAAATAAATTAATTACATAAATTTCAGAATTTATTAGTGTTTGGTATGTTTCCCCTTTTGTTATAATGACATGCAGTTGTTCAAGCTTCGATTTTCTGCTAATGCTATAGCGGAGCGTATCAAAACAAAACCATGTGATTATGCAAGTGATTACGTGGCAACCCAGTCCTGGCAGAGAGATGTTTTCTTAATACAGATGTATTTTTGCACTAATCGTGGCCGTGTTTTTAAAGCATAAAATATAAGATACGCTAAGTAATATACAATAAGTAGAACAGAAAATCTATTTTCTTAATGGCTACTCGGTTCTTGGAATTTTGGAACAACCAGGTTTCGATACCCAACCCTCCTCATGTCACAGGAAACTAGACTAACTCAGAGTGCAATTACAGAGGGGCAAAAAAGTATTTAGTCAGCCACTGATTGTGCAAGTTCTCCTACTTAGAAAGATGAGAGAGGTCTGTAATTTTCATCATAGGTACACTTCAACTATGAGAGACAAAATGAGAAAAAAAAAATCCAAGAAATCAGATAACAAGGTCAAACAGGTGCCATTAATACAGGTAACGAGTGGAGGACAGAAGACTTCTTAAAAAAGAAGTTACAGGTCTGTGAGAGCCTAGTTGAAGTGTACCTATGATGAAAATTACAGACCTCTCTCATCTTTCTAAGTAGGAGAACTTGCACAATCAGTGGCTGACTAAATACTTTTTGCCCCACTGTAAGTAGCTTTGGCTTACTGGGAGGGAGAGAGTCCCTTCAAGTGGGATCATCTCCAACAACTGTAGCTGCCAAAATGTAGTTTCAAGAATATGAGTAAGATAAACTTCCATAACTTCCTTGATTTGTATTCAAATTTCAATATTCCAAGAACCGGGCACCCATTCAAAAATAGAAAAGTCAGGTATAAATGATGATGGGGTGTGTTGTTAAAATAAAGATAACATTAACTAGAGGTCTTTTCCTATAACGGCACTACCTAGAGCACTTTATTCAACTTCAACAATTTAACTATTTGCTTAGTTAAATCCAGGTGGTGACCTTTTTTTAGGCCGGGCAGTGTATAATGACCATATACAGTACCACATATCAATAATGCACCAGTATGGTATGCCAATCACCGTAAAACCCAAAAGAAGAAGAAGAAGAACTAGGGCACGATCATAGGCATATTATGTGTATTGTATTATTTTATCATTATATTATATATATTATCAGTTTAGGGGTGCAATTTCAGATACACCACTCGGCACCACTGTCCCAGTAGTAAGACGTGCCAAAACTGTGTTTGCCTCAGTGGCTATAAAGTTTCACATTACTTTCACTTATTTCATGTATTTATATTTCAATTATTTCATGTATTTATTGATTCTTGTTATTGATTATTGTTACCTTTGTTCTATTCATGCATTTAACAATTAATTACATACTTGGATATGTCACTTCATAATACTCTTTTCCACTGATCTTCAGTCTAGTCTTTGTCAGCTTTAGCATCTTAGCCTTTTTCACCTGTTCCCCTTCAGAAAAAGTGGTTACTTTGCTGCTACCCTTCCTAAAAGACCATTCGTGACCAAGATTCTTCAGACGGTAGAAGGGTCAACTTGGCATCCTCTTGCTCTAGTATAAGGGGAGGTCACACTAAATTCTGGGCACAGTAGCCTATAGAAGCTGTTTTTTTTCTCAAATTTTTATATATACATTTCCTGTATTTACTGGTTGTATTCTAATAAAAATGCTAAGAAATAATTATATATGGTCATTAGACCATTGATAAAACAATGGTATGTATAATCTAATGGTGGCCTAAGACTTTTACACAGTACAGTACATAACATACACATAATAATATATTCATATTGTGTGCAAGACAGATTTATCTCTATAGCACTTTTTACAACGGAGTATCGTCTCAAAGCAGATTTACAATTTTCTATCATCTTCTTCTATATAAGCCCAAGCCCAAACTGAGCAAGCCTAGAACAATAGTGGAAAGAAAAAACTCCTTAAATGTTATAAGGTCAAAACCTTGGGACAACCAAGACTCAAAAAGGGACCCAACCTACTTGGGCGGCTTAGATAATATATAAGAATTAAACTAAGTTATCTTATAAATAAGACTATAATAACTGTTGAAATAAACAGTATAAATAAAAAGTATATGAACAGAGCGTACATATTTAAAAATATAATAATTACAGTAAAATCTAAGATGTAGCGTGTAGGATCTTTGTGTCCTTAGTGAGAAAGTTTTGATGGAATGGCATGCCCAGTCAACTGGAGGAGCGAGGGAGTTACTGCCCTCTGATGTGGTCTGAGTAGTGGTGTATTTTAAACTAAGGCTATTCATTATTCAGTGATTGAAGGGAAAAAACAGACCAGACTGGTTATGTTAGTATTTAGATGTGCTTGTTTTTCTCTGTATACAGTATTATGCTAAATTTGGGCACATTTGGTCAGCTGACATGTTTTGTTGATTTTCTAGATGAAGAAAATAAAACAGTTCACATCCTCATCCAAACCTAAAGGATCATTTGGAAAGTTACCCAATCTTTTGCACATATTTTTCAAATTATATGTGCGTCCATTATTTCTTTCCACCTTCTTGAGTACTTTTCATATTTTGTAGTGTTTGTAAGTGCTTGTGTTATTGATAGCTGCTTTGTGGAGGCACTTGTTGCTGGGTGCTTGTCAGTCTCTGTCTTTTTTGAGCTAAGCACCATGCATATTTGGTAGAGTTAACATGATTGTGCTTGAAGTGTTGAAAGAGATCGGCGCCATTACCATTGGTCGCCAAAACCTTTCCTGCAGTGTTTACATTTGACATCTCTAAAGCCAAAATGTGTCCATACGATGGACATGGCATTATACATTTTTTAAGGGGATAGTACATAAACATGCACAGTGGGGAAAGTTAATTATTAATAGAATTTAAAGAAAACGAAATAACCGACATGGGTAAGATTACACAAGTTAAAGGTTCTGAATGTCGGTTTTGCTTAACGATTAATTACCCATCCCTGTTAACAGGTATTAAATATAATGAGTTTGTTCCGTGTTTCCTTTAGTTATGTTTCCTTTCATTTAGAAAGTAAACAAAGCATGATTTTCGACCCAAATTTTAGCACAAGATTATACATGGCACTATGGTCGGGTCTGAGTGCTTTTATGTGGCAGTGTGTTTGTGTTTGAGTGTGTAGAAGTAGCACTGAGTTTAGGTCTGTGTGTTTACATGTGGCATTGTGTTTATGTCTGGGTGTTTAGAGATGGCTTTGTGTTTGTGTCTGAGTGTGTATATATGGTATTATGTTAAGTGTTCAAGGTCTTAGACGTCGAGCGTGTATGGAACGGGAGCCGAGCTGAAATTACCATGCTGAGGTGAGTGTTCCACAGGTGACAGATAGGACATCAGGAAGCAGATTTATGTGTTAGTGTGTGTGTTACTGGCCACAAGACAGCCAATGAAGATGCTCACTGAACCTTCGAGCTCTGTGTATGTGCACGAAGCAGCTGGAAGCAGTGTGTGTACGTGAGCACTCACGGGTGTGCCAGTGAAGGCCACGGGTGGAGACTGCCAGGAGATGCTGAAGCTGTTGCTGGTGGTGGGGGTGAAGCGAGTTGAGCCAGAGGACGGGATAGAGACCGGAGATGTGGCCTGTGGACAGACAGCAGGGTTTCACTCAATCTCAGTTACACACATTAATGTGATTCAGCTGCACTCTCAGGTGATTGTTGGGTTCTCTAAGAATTCATGGCCAAGCTTTGCTCTGAAAGTCCATAAATAAAGTCTTTACTGTATTAATTCTTATAACAAAAAAAAAAGATTTGTTGTCTTCTTTAATGGGCCAACCAATGATGTGACTACATACACTAGCCTTTTCAAACAGTTTTCTTTAGTTCCATGATTCTACAATATAACCCTGCGTTTTTTGTTCAGGGTGTCACAGGCTTCAGTGCCTATCCTTGGAGAAATTAAGACATGGGCATAAGTGCGGGCAGTTCTGGGCTGCCATATTAGATTGCTGCACCACCCAAGTGCTGGTTTCTGCAGTTTCCTCGTGATCTTGACTCATGCATCCTTGCCTTAGAATAAGGGCAGAGCTGGGGGTTCATAGTCAAAGAGTCTTATGGTGATCAGAGACGTTGGGTTGCTGTGTTCTGCCTCTCGTGGGGTTGCCAATGTCTCATGTGATCCCTCTTGGCTGTGTTTCCTACCAGTTCTCCTCTTTCTAGCTATGCTGCTATAGCTAATGCTGCCGGGGTCTCATGCTACACTTGGCATCAGTGATTGACATGGCATCGGTGATTGTTAATAGACACTGTGCTCTAAATCAATGACTAAGTACATTTTCTGTTTTCTCTCCGAGCTGTGTTCCTGCAGTTCCAGCCCCACACATGATGTTCATCTGCTGTAGCTCCAGTCAAGCTGCTTCCGTCATCAGCTCCAGCCCCATCATACCCGGGCCACTTAATGCTGATGTGCATAGTTCACATTTTATTCGAACTTTGACTCCATGACTTTAGTTTCGCTCTTAGATTTATCATCTACGCCGCCCAAGGAGGTTGGGTCCCTTTTTGAGTCTTGGTCCTCCCAAGGTTTCTTCCTCATAACTCAGGGAGTTTTTCATTGCCACTGTCGCCCTAGGCTTGCTCAATTTGGGATTGGACGTAGTTATTAGGAGATAAGCTAAACTTGTAAAGTTGCTTTGAGACAATGCTCCATTGTAAAAAGCGCTATATAAATAAATCTGACTTGACTTGACTTGATAATGGCCTAGGCCTGACTGTTATGAGACGTTTGCCCCCATATTGACTCAAAGTTTAGGAAACTAAAATGTCTTATAACTGATAATACTGATTGATATAAATTTAATAAATGATAAACTTTTATTGAAATGACTATTCTTTCATTTCAAGTGGCTTTACTAAATACATAACTACAGGTCCTTTTTTGGTTTCACTGTGTGCTTGAGTATAATGGGTTTGTGTTACACAAGCTAACTGCAGACTGTTTCTTTTACACAACAGCAATTACAGGGAGGTCATGAGGAAAGTGACATGACACATCCAATCTAAATAACTAAGTGATTCAAAATGACCAAGCAAAACATCTAAATACATGGTGAAAATATTAATAAGAATTAATTGAATGTGTAATGAATTTTTTCAGTCACTCTAACAATGCAATAACAAATGAGTCTTATAATCTGAAAATAATATTTAAAAATGTAACAGAAACAGAAATGTAAAAAGTCTCTATATTTTCGAGACATTTCATGTGATCAGTGTATGCCACAGCCTACGCATAAATGGGGTCCAGTTCTATGCAATATACACATACATGAAATATGACACATTTTAATGCCTGCAACTGAAAACATAAGACATTAAATGTGCCAGTTGCAAACGTGTGGGCACCCTTTCCAGATTTACTAGTGTTCTCTTGATATGTTCATTGAAATGCACAGAATCATCTTTGACATGTTTCAGTTAGTTGTGTTAGTAATTAAGTACGTTGTTTTATAAAGCACATGAAAACAGGCGTGTTGACCAAAGTGCACCATTTAGCTTTAATCACGATCAACAGGAGATAGTGAAGAGGATCTTAAAGCAGAGTCTAGAACAAGATAATTTAAAAACAAGCAATTAACTCCCCTTAACCGAAAGCTGTGATCCCTTTTCTTTGAGCCTGAAAGAAAGTGAATTACAGCATTCTGATCCAGCTGTAGAGTGCAACAGATGGCTGTCTAAAACAAAATACAACACTTTTTAATAATCCAAGCAAGAAAATAAAAGTCTGGAAAATTTCCTGTGAGTTAATAAATGACTTGATTTTGCTCCTAACTGTCCAGTGGCCACTAACTGTTAAATTGATTGTTAACCTCTTATCAATTCATCAAAAGATATAAACTGATCATGGGCAGCTTTTGGAAATGACTATATCGGATGCACATTATTTAAAAAAACAAGCAATTTATATATTAGTGCTGGGCGATACACTGGTTTGTCCGGTATACTGGTTTTAATTTCCTGTACAGTATACATTTTCATATACCGCCATACATTAGCATAGCTGATACATCAAATGTAATGTTTCAATAAGCAGCAAATGGCATAATACTGTTCGCTCCAGAGCCCTGCATAGAACGACATTCTGGATACAGCAAATAGATATGGAGGCCAAAGATAGTGAGATCATGCACAAGAAGAACTTGTGCCCAAGAAAGAAGCTGTGTCTGCATTTTGAAAGTTATTTGATTGTAAAAAATCCGACGCTGACCAACAGGCTTTATATTTGCAAAGTTTGTCAAGTAGCTGTCGTTGCCACTGGTGGTAACACTAGCAACTTCTTACTCCATCACCTCAGCAGAAAACATGTTGGAATACCAGGAGTGTATGCGATGCCAGTTGTCGGATTCGATGCCGTCAACCAGTAGCACCAGTGAAACAGTGAAGCCAAAGGCTCAGATATTGCTTGAAGAGGCATTTTCTCAAGGCACTGCATATGACAGGAAAAGCAAGCGGTGCAGTGACATTACAAATGGCGTAAAACAAACCACCTATGTAAAGACATGGTCCAGCTAAAGTCGGTCAGACAGGCAGCAAGATGGGTTGAGGGCAATGATTAAAACATTGGATTCGAGGTGGACAAAAATACTTCAGTCAAAAAAGGCATATCTCTTTTTTAAGTTCTGGTTTCAATATGTTGAAGTTGGTACAATAAAAACTGTTTATATTCTGAAACTGTCCTTCTTATATCGTAAAATGTTGTGGGGAGAAGTAAAGCCAACAGTAATCAAAGCCTTCATTATATAAATGATGGAAATGTTTTTGTACCTTCTATGAACTCGCCAATAGAATAAGCCACAAACCTATATAAAAAGACTGTGATATTCTGTGAAACCACCAGAATCTTTACGAATGAAAATACAAAACAAAAAACGTAATTCAAATGTTTGGTAGTACCTCCCAGCACTAGTTGAAATGTTATATAATTCACCCATTTGTTTTATTGCACTCAGTCCTTGTTAAATCCTTGACACTGTCGCCCTAGACTTGCTCAATTAGAGCTGTGGGCATAGACAGTTGTAAAGCTCTGAGACAATGCTCCATTGTAAAAGAGCTATATAACCAAAATTGACTTTGACTTTAAAGATTTGCAAAGTTACTCTATTTTCCAGACGAAATATTCCAGCTGGGACCTAAACACTTTTTTGGCCAAGAACAATTACAAAAAGATCGCTCCAAAATGTTTAAATGAGAAAAAAATGTGGCGTAGCCACAAATTCAAGCCTCCAGGGATTTTAAACAGTCAGTGCCAGTGCCATTTCACCCTTGCTTGTGTTTCAACCAGGTGTGTTTAATGTGGAAGGTTAAAAAAAATATGTGTTTGCAGTACCTGGTAGGCGTGATCTGTGTGCACTAGGTAGAGTGCACTGGGGGCGGAGCGGCTGAGTTGGGTAGAGCTGCTGCTCTCGCTCTTGGACCCACTGGTGGTGGTGGCAGATGTCTCAGTCCGTCTGTGTTCGGCCTGAGGTGGAGGGGAGAGAACGGACGGCGACGCAGGGGACAGACTGCTCAGCCCGTCAGCCACTGAGTCTGTGTTCAGCTTAATCTCTGTGTAATAGAAGTCCTCCTCTCCATCACTGCACTCTGAGTCACAGTTACGTCTATGGAGGAGCAAAACAGAAAGAGCTATGACAATATTTTATTAGCATACTGAATAAATGTGGCTGCACTACTCTAATTACTTTTACAACCAACACCCCCTTTTTTGTTCATCACCAATATGCAAATAAGTGATAGGGTAACAAGTATTAGAAAACATATTAAATGTACGTAAATGAAATGCTTTATTTTATAATGTGCAGGGCATTGCATTAAAACTAGGAGGAGAGTCTTTCATGAGATTTTAATGCACACTGTTCTACAGCAGATACTCAAAGTATGGACCACTAAATAAAACTAAATGCCGTGAATTGCTGTCACTTCAGTGCCCCCGTGTGAATGAGTATGAGTGTGTATGTGTGCATGTGCCCTGAGATGGACTGGTGCCCTGTCCAGGATCGTCTACATCAGGAGAACACTGAACAACAATGGTGTGTGTGGCAGGTTTGCAAAGACAAAGCCACTGCTTTCCAAAAGAACACTGCAACCAGTCATTGTGACATTTGGACAAACAGAACGGCTATTTAAAAAATGTTTTTGTGGACAGATGAGACCACATTTCATTTTTTGGTTTAAATGAAACGTATTGTCTCTGGAGAAAAAAACACACTGCATTCCAGCACAAGACCCTTATTCCATCTGTGAAACATAGTGGTGGTAGTATCATGGTTTAGATCTGTTTTACTGCATCTATGCCCAGACAGCTTGTCATCAGCAAGTGTATTCTAAATGATACCAGTAAATTCTAAAGGAAAATGTCAGGACATCTGTCTGTGAACTGAATAAAGAAAGATGGTGTCCATAAGCACACAAGTCTGTCTACGAAAGAATGGTTAAAGAAGAGGAAAGACCAGGTCAAAGTCCTAACTTTAATCAACTAGAAATGTTGTGGAAGAAGTTCATGTGAGGAAAGTCACCAACATCCCAGAGTTGAAGCTGTTCTGTGTGATGGAATAAGTTCCTTCAAGACAACATGCTGTGCTAGGGCTGTGCAATATGACTTAAAAATTTCATGTCCCAAAATAAGTAATTACATATCCCGATAACTATACATGTCACAATATAGCACATTTACTGTAAATTAAGTGAATAATTAATTTTTTTTTAATAAAATGACTACATGAAATACCTATTTCTTATTACATGTTGAATTATACACCCTCAACAAATGTACTTTCTCATATTTTTTTTTATCATATTTGTCCTTGTATTTAGCAACTTTGTGCAAATTGTTAATTAAACATATAACAAAATATAAAATAGTAATATATGTTTATAGAAACCTGTAAATTTCTTGGCCATTTCCGATTTTATTTATTTATTTATTTTTACATAGGACTATTCTAGCTTCAGCTTTAACCTCTTTGCCTTTGTTAGTTTTGTCGAATACCACATATTCGGGGGACGTGCTGTTTTAAATGTCTTATTAAACTGGTTGTTCTGAAAGTTTTTCAGAGTTATTCCTCCACTCCCTGAATAATGCTCTGAATAGCTTACATGCTGTACACATGGCTGTGTCAGAAATAGATGCCTACACCCTCATTAGGATCCCTATGCCCTCTTTAGTACTGCGCTACATGGGGAGACTATTTAGTTGACTAAGTAGCACTCAAAACACAACCAAACACAAAACTTCCAGGGAAGTGATCTGTGTCAGACTTTTCAATACCAAACTATGACCATGTGGCAGAAGTAGCTCCTCTTTTAGGTACGAGCTGCTTGTTTTGTGCTTGCTGGTCTTTCCTGCTCGAAATTCTGTGTTGCGTTCACTCTCCTCCATGATTGTTTGTGTCAACTTAACGCATCATCCAAACAACAAAAAACTGCCTGTATTTTGTGACACAACGAAATAGACGATAGAGCATAATATTAAACAATAGACGTTTTTCTCTCATAATGCAGGACTAGTCAACAGTTAACTGGAAACGCGTGGGGTCACACTAGATACTGAAAGCAATTTTTCACGTACATTTGCCACTAACATACATGTAATATTATCAGTTTCCTTAATTAATAAATGGCTGTAATCTGTTTAATTTTCAAAAGATCTACTATCACAACTTTCCAAGCATGGAATCTTATGATTATGTAGAAATACAGAACATTCAAGCACCCCAGAATCTGAATCAAGTAGGTATGAAACATATAAATCAATTTTACATTGAGCAGAGGTGTAATACAACAACAATCATGCATTCATGAATTCCATTCTGTCTGTTCTCGTTACTTTATCATGGCCACATTGAATATGTATTGTAAGGGTGTGTTCAGAGGAGCAACCAATTCTCCTACAAGCATTCAACTGTATTAGCATCTTCATCCATTAGCCATCAGGAGTGTAGCTAGAACAGCAGCTTGTCTAAGCCTGGGGACTGGTAAGCATTAAGAGTAACACTACAGTATATCAGCATATTTCATATCCTCCTACATTCATTACGCAATCAGTCCACATTCAATTTTCACACTATTTCTGTTGAAGAGCAATTGCTTCTGGAATGAAAATTTACAGTTCCTGATTGTGCTTTGCACAAGATGTGAGCCTCCCCTACGCATCACTCACTGAGGTAAGTCATAAGACAGCACATTATCAATCACATACAGGCAATTAGAGACCAATTAATGTTATTTCGATGGTGGCCCACTCCCAACACAGAAATAACACTGACATGGTAGTATGTGCATATCTGGTGCATGACTTAGCAATGTTGTTGGGGATTTCAGCCTTCACTGGCAACCAAAATCACCAACCAGCACAAACCTGTGTTCAGAAACTGACACTTGCAAAGAGGTAGTGGAGGATTAGCAGAAATTGTACATAAGTAACAATATAGTGGTACCTTGGTTCTCGACCACCTCGGAACTCGTCGAATTCAGTTCTTGACACATTTTGACTACAAAAACTTGTCTCAGTTCGTGTTTGCTCAGTACTCGGCACATTTGCTTAAACTTGTATGACTTGAGACACGCAACTCGTTTCAGACAAAACTCGGTTCATGATTCACTACACAGTGATTCAGAATCACAATAACCCTTGCTCAGTGAAGGTCTCCCCAGGGTCTATCATGTTTTTCTTTATTTTTAGATTTACAATACTGTATTCTTAGTGCAAATAAGTCCCGATGGGTCCTAAAATGGTTAATAATGACAGCCAACCAAAACAGAAACACAAACCTAATGCTCCAGAACACAGGCTGAAGTTAACATTAGCAGATATGCTTGAGCCGTGAGTTCACCAACAGACTAAGTGTGTTTTGCTTTACTTTACAATTCCATTACTCACTAAATTACTTGAGCGTTTTCAACATTTAATTATATAATATGATTTGTGTTAATGTAAGTGTTTTAAAGATTAATTTACTTATCATAGGCTCTGCTATAATACAACATAGACGGCTCTACCAAGCACTTGTTAAACACCTGGGTTCATGATACATTTAACTTGGATTTGTCAGAACATATCCCCATCATAAATCAGGGAGCACTTGTACAATACAACTCCATTAATGTATTTAATGCTTATACAGTGTGGATTTTCTGGGAGTCTGGAATGGATTAATTCAATTTACATTATTTCTTGCTGGAAAAATTTGCACAGTACTCATCGTTTTCGATTCTCAACAAGCCTTCTGGAACGAATTAACAACAAGAACCAAAGTACCAATTGACAGTGAATGAGCCACTGGATCAACCACCAAAATAATAAAGAAGCACTTTAAGTCCAGTTGCAGGAAGCATTTGACTTCACTCAGACCATCCCTTAGACCTTGTCCTTAACACTTTGAACACACCTGACTTCACTCATAAGGTATCCTGTAACTATCCAACGAGCTTCACCGTGTGTGCTCAAGCCAAAACTCCAGTGCACTGATCCCACTTTATGGAATCATGTCATTAATATTTTGGTTGCAAGTTTAAGTGTATCGCTGTGCTTACCCTAGGTGCACTGTCCGAATGTGCCTCTGGATCCCCGCTGCAGTGCTCAGCACCTTGCCACAGTTCTTCCACAGACACTTGAACATCACCTTCATGGAGTTCTGCCCCAAACACAAGTGCACAGTGATGTCATTAATCCGTTCTCCAAAGCGCTATTTCTTAGCGTGCATGCTTTAACAACAACACAGAGTGCTACAACAACAAAGAGACACTTTATTCCCTAGTCATCTATTAAAAATCAGGAGTGCAGACAGAGCAGCAGCTCATCTAAAGCTGGAGTCTGGAGGCTATTGAGAGTAACACTACACAAGCATCCTTCATAGCATGTGTGAATTCTTACACAATCTACATATTAGATACAGAGAACTGGGTGTATTAAAAGATCTTAATGCTACCAAACTACATATTAACATGGAGGGTGTCATGCATTTGTCTGTTTATCAGGTCAAGACGCCAATTTAATTTCCAGAAAGTAATCTTAGTTTTAGTCTAGTATAAAAAGCAGACATGGTTTACCACTGATCACCACTCTAGTACTATGGGTTCCAGCTATTATGGGATTCAGTAACTGCTCCTGAATGCCGGAAACAGGACCAAGTGCTACATGGAGGCAGGGCTGGGCAGCAAAAACTGTGCTCTTACACCACAGAAGCAACTTGAACAAACAGAAGTACTATTCTTCATTATATAAAGGGGTGCCCAGCATGAGGTTTTCAGTTTGGTTTAGTGCATTTTCAGGTCTACATTAAAAGCAGGTTCAAATTAAAATCGTATTATTGCCATCATTGTAAGGATGATTCATCTATGTTGTCGGCCTCCCACAAAGCTAATGATTAGTTGTTATTCACATCATTGCTATTAATGACTTGTTTTTCCTGTTGGCTTCACTACTCAACAACAAAAGCCGGATAGTAACGTAACAACTCAAAACTGACAGCAAAGCTGCAGGGACTGCAAATGGTGTTGTAGAAGGAACACATATAATGACATAATGCACTGCCAGTCATTTCTGATTGATTAAAGGTTACAACCCCAAATCAGAAAAAGTTGGGACGGTATGGAAAATGCTAATTTAAAAAAATGCCGTGTTCCTTACATTTACTTTGACTGAAATACCTCCAGATTACTTACTTCACTTAGTGATTATTATGCACTGTAGAGGAAGCAATATGTAAATCCTTTCCAATATTTCTTTGAGGATCATTAATTTTAAACATCTCAATCATTTTCTCATGCACTTGTTGAATAACTGGAGATCCTCTGCTCATCTTTTTCCTCAAAGACTTAGGCTGTTGTGGATTCTGCTTTTGTACCAAATCATGATTACAATCACCTGTTGACATCACCTGTCATTTTTAACCTCATTACTAGCCCTAAATTAATTAGTTGCCCACATCCCAACATTTTTTGGAATGTCTTACATGCCTGAAATGCAGGAATGGATGTTTATTAACAAATATAATGAAGTTGCCCAGAAAAAAACATTACATATCTTGGGTTCATACTGTGTGTAATAAAATAAAAGTTAAAGTAAATGTGAGGAACACTGCATTCCTTTTTTTTTTTTTTTCGGGTTGTACTTTGGACTAAAAATTTTGGACTAAATATGAAAAGACATGAATAAAACCATAGACAACAACTACAGTGGGGCAAAAAAAGTATTTAGTCAGCCACTGGTTGTGCAAGTTTCATCATAGGTACACTTCAACTATGAGAGACAAAATGAGAAAAAAGGATTTTTAAAGAATGTAATTGTAAATCATGGTGGAAAATAAGTATTTGGTCACCCACAAACAAACAAGATTTATGGCTCTAACAAACCTGTAACTTCTTCTTTAAGAAGCTCTTCTGTCCTCCACTTGTTACCTGTATTACTGACACCTGTTTGAACCTCGTTATCTGTATAAAAAGACACCCTGTCCACAGCCTCAAACATTCAGACCCCCCAACTCAACCATGGCCAAGACCAAAGAGCTGTCGAAGGACACCAGGAAGAAAATTTGTAGACCTGCAACCAGGCTGGGAAGAGTGAATCTACAATAAGCAAGCAGGTTGGTGTGAATAAATCAACTGTGGGAGCAATTGTAAGACATACAAGACCATTGATAATATCTCCCTTGATCTGGGGGCTCCACGCAAGATCCTCCTCCCATGGGGTCAAAATGATCATGAGAACGGTGAGCAAAACATCCCAAAACTACATGGAGGGACCTGAATGAAATGACCTGAAGAGAGCTGGGACCAAAGTAACAAGGCTAACCATCAGTAATACACTACGCCGAGAGGACTCAGATCCTGCAGTACCAGGCGTGTCCCCCTGGTAAGCCAGTACATGTCCAGGTCCGTCTGAAGTTTTGCCAGAGAGCATATGGATGATCCAGAAGAGGATTGGGAGAATATCAATGTGGGTCAGATGAAACTAAAATAAGAAACTTTTTGGTAAAAACTCAACTGGAGGAAAAAGAATGCTGAGTTGCATCCCAAGAACACCAATACCTACTGTGAAGCATTGGGGGTGGAAACCTCATGCTTTGGGGCTGTTTTTTTTTTCTGCAAGGGAACATGACGAGTGATCTGTGTTAAGGGAAGAATGAACGGGGCCATGTACCGTGAGATTTTTAAAGCCAAAACCTCCTTCCATCAGTGAGAGCATTGAAGATGGAACGTGGCTTGGTCTTCCAGCATGACAATGATCCCAAACACACTGCTCGGGCAACGAAGGAGTTTTTCTAAGCATTTCAAGGTCCTGGAGTGGCCTAACCGGACATCACCCCTTAGAAAATTTTGTGCAGGGAGTTTGAAAGTCCGTGTTGCCCCCCAAAACATCACTGCTCTAGAGGAGATCTGCATGGAGGAATGGGCCAAAATACCAGCTACAGTGGTGGTGCAAACCTGGTGAAGACTTTACAGGAAATGTTTGACCTCTGTAATTTGCCAACAAAGGTTATGTTACAAAGTATTGTGCTGAACCAAATTTATTGACCAAATACTTATTTTCCACCACAATTTTCAATTAAATTCTTTAAAAATCCTACAATGTGATTTCCTGGATTTTTTTTCTCATTTTGTCTCTCATAGTTGAAGTGTACCTATGATGAAAATTACAGACCTCTTTCATTTTTCTAACTAGGAGAACTTGCACAATCAGTTGCTGACTAAATACTTTTTTGCCCCACTGTATCAGTAAATGCATATAGGGTTTATAGCAATACTCAATATATGAACTAAATGTGTATTTGAAATAAAAATACATGAAATTGTCTATACTTTCAGTGCTCAAGAATAGTTTGTGTATTCTGATCAAAGTAACTAAGTTCCTGACATATGACATAGTCTAGTAAGTCTACTAAGCCTCACATTGCCTTTAATAACAGAACCAATTCTGCCAAGTAATGATTCCAAGTTTGTGGGTGTCTTTTTGGTTATTTTAATCCAAACAAACAATTTTCAGTGGAATTGGGGTCCAGTGAGTTGGTTGGCCTGGCAGGGTTTCATCGTGCTCGTTAACACAATTCACACACAATTTTGTACCCAACAGTTGTCAACCTGGAATGTGTTGTTTTCTGCTTGGAAATCGAGCACTGCTACTCGCTAACTTTGTAAATCATCCAGAAACCAAAGTGGAACCATTTAGGATGCAGTGTGAAACAACAAGCTGCATCCCATGTAAATGTTATCATCCAGCACTGCTCTGTAGCAATTTAAAATAGATGGCACAATAAAAACCAAAGTAAAAACTCCCCCAGTGTATGTGATTCACATCCTGATGTGCAACACTTCTAAACAGACTGCTTGGATCATAAAAGAAGAGACAAAACCACGACTCTTCTAACCATATCATGGTCTTTCAGTTAACAAAAATGCTACTGACGCTTATTGTTTTGCATGAAAGCATGAAATGTAAAAGATCAAGAAGAGTCTCTACAGTTTACAATGTATGAAGATGCTGCCAATAAAGGCCAGAAGATTACAGTTATAACATGTTTACAAATGTATCTTGTACTACAAAAAAAAACTTTTCCCCCTAAATTTGGTATAGTGACATTCAGAGAGATCTCTTCCTCTTGTTCAGAGATATGTTTTTTCAGTTCCTTCATGCTTGTGTTCTTCCAACAGCTTGGGGGACTTTTACTTTGAGATGACACTCCAATGTAACTTGATGTTTTCCCAGCAAGGTATTAAAATCATTTATTTTAACAGCAGGCAGCTGTATGTGTGGGTTCAGTGCAATTAGGCTCACTAAATTGGGTGATATGGCCATATAATGGTAGCTAGGATATGACAAACACTAGCCCTGCTGCCATCCTAGAGCGCTGCGGCCAAGATAAAGCATTGGGACAATAGTGGAGATAAAGCAGGCATTCATTCCCTTAAACTGGGATCAGTGTGCTGTCTGTGTGCTGAATAGAGAGATAAATTAGACACGAGTCGAGGGAAGGGGACAGAAAGTGACTTTCTTACTAAGCTACTGGAGGAAACATTTACATGTGATGCAGCTTGTTGTTTCACACTGCATCTCAAAGGGTTCCACTTTGGTTTCTGGATGATTTGGAAACTTAGCAAGCAGCAGTGTTAAACACAGGATGTAGTGCTACACTGTACTACCAACACATTTCATTAACATGGGTTTAAAAGTCACAGATGCAGCTCTCACGTTCACCTTGCCGCGCACTGAGCTGAGGATGTACGCCTCACCATCTACACACACACATGGTTGTTTTTCTGTATTTGTTGGGACTTCGTCTATTTTCCTTAAGAGAACCAGCAAAATTTCCTTACAAGGTCAAACATCTTTATATAGTTTGTGGGGATATTCGCTCCTCACAATGATATAGACACTTGAGTTCTTGGAAAAAGAGTTGTTGTTCATCATCAGGCTGGGAAAACTACCTCTAAGGAGTTTGGAAACCACCAGTCCACAGTCAGACAGACAGTGTACAAACTGAGGAAAATCAAGACCGTTCTTACTTCGAAGAACAAGGTGTGTAATAAACTGTGAGATCACACAGTTTAGCAACTAAAGGCCTCCCTCTTTGGCCATTGTTACAAGGAGAAAGCCACTGTTCTTCAAAAAGAACATTGCTGCCAATCACATGACACATGGACAATGAAGAAGATTATTGGAAAAACATCTTCTGGATTGAAGATACCATAGTACAACGTTGTGCTTAAATAAGTAGTGTTATGTCTAGAGAGAGAAACACACTCCATTCCCACATAAGAATGCTGTCCCATCTGTGAAATATGCTGGTGGTAGCACCATGGGCCTGTTTTGCTGCACCTGGGCCAGGACACCTTGCCATCATTGCTAGAATAGAATATCAAGGGAATGTGGGTCATGCAGCAAGACAGCACGTCTACGCACACAGGTGGTTCTCATAAAAAATGGTTGGACAAGACTAAGACTAATGATTTCAAATGGAATACATACATACATGGTGGTGGATCATTCTCAGCACTGCAGGGACACTGATGCGGTGGTGGTGTGCTAGTGTGTGCTGCACTGATAAGATTGGATCAGACACATCAGTGCTGCTAGAGTTTTTAAACACTGTGTTCACTCATTATGCTCTCTAATAGACACAGATACCACATTTCACCTTGTAGATGAATGTCAGAGACTCATCTGTTGCACAGTTTGTGTTAGTCATTCTCTAATCCTTCATCAGTGGTCACAAGATGCTGTTGCTGGACATTTTTGGTTGGTGGTCCATTTTCAGTCCAGCAGTGTTTCAGACCAGAAGTGTTTAAAAACTCCAGCAGCACTGCTGTGTATGATCCACTCATACTAGCCCAGCACACACTAACACACCACCACCACATCAGTGTCACTGCGGTGCTGAGAATGATCCACCAACCAAATAGTACTTGATTTGTGGTGATCCTGACCATTAGAGAAGGGAGTAAAGGGACTAACAAAGCATATAGAGAACAAAATGGACTACAGTCTGTAATTGTAGAACTACAAAATTACAATTGCAAAGGTGTACTTTGTTCATATGAAGCTTCAGCTCCCCATCCTTCTCTAAATGACACCTCAATCAATGGAGAGGGACCTTCATAAGATCACCCATGACAAGAAAACTGTTTGGGCGGTAAGTGTTCACAATACACTGAGCTGTTTAACCCATCTGCTGTTAAATTCATGCACATCTTCAGTGCTTTAAGATGAAATTAAAAGTTTGGTGGTAGTAGCTGACCTTGCGTTTGCGAGGAATGGGTTCATCAAACAGCAGACTGCTTGTGTCCTGCTCATCCAGAGTGTCGTCCTGCGGCCCGTTGAGGCTAGACATACGGAAAGGTCTGAAACTCTCGGCGGACAGTGGTGGAGAAGGAGTGGACGGGTTAGACTGATCACTGGGGGCACTCCAGCTCCAGAAACCACTGCTGCTGTAACTGGAAGGAGTGAAGCCTCCATCTTTCCACGAACCATTCATACCCTCTGCAGTCAGACAGAACGGAAGGGTGGGTCATTGACAATTCAGCAGTCCTTAGTCAGACACAGAGTGCAAGTTAATTAGTGATTAATTTTACTACTTGTTCAGTTGATACTATAAGCAGGCTTTGAAACTAAAAACATGCTGTTATCTACACTCTCCATCATTCATTCACAGCTGTGGTCACTTCAGTCCATTCAATCATTCATTAATTGCCGTTCTTATCACACAGGTCACAGGAGAGCCAATGCCTAGCCGACTGCAAAGGGTGCAAGACAGGATCAACCCTAGACTAGGGGCCAATCCATCGTAGGGCACTTCAGCCCAGCTAACATATATTTCTGTCAATGATTTCTATCCACAAGTGAGGTGTTCATTAGGGGTGTCACGATACACATGACAATATTCATTTTTTCCTTATGGAGGTTTCAATACAATATGAGCTGTGAATCGAATACATCAAGATTTTATTTAAAAAATAAACGTTACTGAGCTGTTTGTCTACGGACTCTACTGAGATGCAGTCATCTGCATAGCAGGAAAGCAGATGCAGTTCTAGACCAACAGTTAGGCATGCTATAGCTGTACACATGTGACATCTAGTGGCAGATTTTGTAATAGGTTCTCCATCTAGATACTTTAAGTATGGAAAAAGTATATAATCTCACCACAGAGTTTTTAAGCACTGGGCTGCATCAGAAACAGGTAAGCTAGATGCTCTTTTTATTAATGTGAAAACACAGAAACTCAAATACAATAAATAAGTTTTCATAATTTCTCTCTAAAGGGCAAAGCTAGAGAGAACATGGAGACAAATCCTTCAGAAGAGAGTGTGGACCCTGAGGTGCCTGGACCATGTCCTTCAAAAAAGAAATCAGCAATGGCAGAGCTCTTTGGTGATTTTTTTTAACCCCAGCCAAGCAAGCCATGTTCCAAGCTTGCAGAACAGTAAGCAGTACTAACCTCCTTGATCTCTACATTAAAAAGGGAATTCAAATCAAATTTCTTTCTTCATTTTGTATCAAAAATACATTGTATCGTGGAGCAAACACAGCAATACTTATCATAATCCTGATAATTTCTGTATCGTTGTACCCCTAGTGTTCATGCACTGTACAAAATAATAAGCTTATAATAGCTTTGCACAGGGGTGTCACCCCGCCTTGACGACTTTACATTTGATGTTATTATCAATGCATGCATGCAGATGTTTCATTTTAAATAATTCAAGGGAAATGTTAAAAAATTACATAATGCAACCTTTACATTTCATAGTTAATCGAATCTACTGTAGATTTAGTCAACTATAATCTTATTATAATTAGTCGACTAAAACTACGCTAAAACTAAAAACAGTTCAGATTACTAAATTATGATTAAAACTAAATTATGTTATACTCAAATGATTATGACTAAAACTAAATCAAAATTTGCCTTCAAAATTAACACTAGATTAAAGTAATACATCACAAAGACAAATTTAATAACCTCTTTCTTATCCAGCTTTATTAAAGGTGCCAAAAATTATGGTGATGACTAAGTGCCTGCTAATGTGTCACTGTAATAAAAAGCATATACAGTGTGTGAAAAGTGTTTGCCCCCTTCCTGATTTCCTATTTTTTGTGTGTTTGTCACATTTAAGTGTTTCGGAACATCAAACCAATTTAATTACTAGTCAAAGACAACACACGTAAACACAAAATGCAGTTTTTCAATAAATGTGTTTATTATTAAGGGAGAAAAAAATCCTCCACAATGCTGTAAAAGACTCATTGCAAGTTATCGCAAACGATTGGTTGCAGTTGTTGCTGCTAAGGGTGGCCCAACCAGTTATTAGGTTTAGAGGCAAACACTTTTTCACACCACTGTATCATATAAACACCATGACTGCAATTATGGTTATGTGGATTTAAATTAAACAAGAAAATTCAATAAATGTTCATTTACACATTTGCTGTATTGTCAGTGTAATAATTTGCATACTTTTCTTTTTACAGTATAATGTGCAGTAATATACACTCAACAGCCTCTTCATTAAGTACACCTGTTCAACTGATTGTTAACGCAAATATCTAATCAGATAATCAAATGGCAGAAATTTAATGCATTTAGACAAGTAGACATGGTCAAGACAACCTGCTGAAGTTCAAGCCGAGCATCAGAATGTGGAAGAAAGAAGATTTTCAGCTTTAGAGTTTACAGAAAATGATCCGAAATAGAGAAAGTATCCTGTGAGTAACAGTTCTCTGGGTGACATTGCCTTACTGATGCCAAGGGTCAGAAAAGAATGGAAAGACTGGTTTGAACTAATAGAAAGGGAACAGTAACTCAAATAACCACTTGTTACAACCAAGGATGAAGACAACCATGTCTGAAAGCACAACTCTTCAAACCTTGAATCAGATGGCATACTGCAGCAGAAGTCCACACCAGGTGCCACTCCTGTTAGCTACGAACAGGCAACCGAGGCTACAATTCGCACAGGCTCACCAAAACTGGACAATATAAGATTGGAAAAACATTGCCCAGTCAGCTTAGTCTCTCTATTTTTGCTGCAACATTCGGAGGGTAGGGCCAGAATTTGGTGTAAACATCATGAAAGCATCCTGCCTTGTATCACCAGCTCAGGCTGATGATGTGGGGGATATATTCTTGGCATACTGTGTGCCCCTTAATACCAGTTGAGCATTGTTTAAACACCACAGACTACATGATTATTTTTGCTGACCATCTCTTCATGACCACATGAAGAGATTCAGGTCAGGACTTTGACTAGGCCACTCCAAAGTCTTCATTTTGTTTTTCCTCAGCCATTCAGAGGTGGACTTGCTGGTGTGTTTTGGATCATTGTCCAGCTGCAGAACCCAAGGAGACAGAGCGCTGAGAGAGAACGCAAACCACTGACGCGAGGACTGTGAGGACATTAGCGCCGATTCCGCACAGGGCGCAGTTGTTTTGTAGCTGTTAGCAGTTTATTACTTTTTAACTATTTTAAATCCCGATCGCATTTGTATCGTTGTCACGCCCGCCGCCGTCACCGCTCCACCCGCTCGCACCTTGCCTCGCTCAAACTCTCCCACATACTAATCACATGCACCTGTGCCTCATCCCGGACTTCCTCCCAAACGCATATAACCACCACTCACCCTCACACTCACGCTTCTCTACGAGGTTCCCTACCCTAGTCTGCCGTTCCCTCCAGTCCTCCTCTGTTTGTCTTCCTAATAAACCTGCGTACCTTATCTGTGGCTTGCGTTTGTCTCCTCACTCCTTGCACGGCGTTACAGATAGAGAAGCCTAACATGGAGGCAGCAGCCACCGGCTTACACGCCGACGCCACCACAGCGGATCAGATCGCTGACCTCCGTGCTCAGATCCAGGAGGTGGTCCAAGCGATCACACAGCTCGCCGACAACCAGCGTTCCCTGAATGCTTTGGTTCCCTCTGTCAGCGAGTTGACCCAGCGTGTGTCCCAGCTAACGCCGTCCCCCGATGTGCACGCCTCGGCTTCGGTTCCTCTTCCACCCAGCCCTCCTCGCCAACCCTCGGCGGCCTACCGCATCGCTCTTCCAGACAAGTACGACGGGGATCCGGAACGCTGAGGGGGTTTTCTACTGCAGTGCCAGCTGTACTTCGCCAGCTCGCCACCGGAGTCCGACGCGGCACGTATCGCCCTCATCATCTCCCTCCTCACCGGACGAGCCCTCGACTGGGCCACCGCCATCTGGGCACAAGGAGCTGAGGAGGCCAGGGTCTACAACAGCTTCCTCACAGCCTTCCGTGCCGTGTTCCAGCATCCCCGGGAGGGGCGCTCCTCTGGTGAGATGCTGTTCTCTCTCCGTCAGGGCCGTCGCTCTGCCGACGACTACGCCTTGGAGTTTCGCACCCTGGCGGCTCAAAGCGGGTGGAACACGCCAGCCCTCGTCGCCTCGTTCCATCAGGGCTTGCGGCCGGAACTCCGCAGAGAACTGGCTGGAAGGGACCTGGACCTCCCGCTGGACGACCTCATCACTCTCGCTATCCGTCTGGACCAGCTCCTTACTCCACGCCCCACCTCCACTGCGCGGTCCGCTCCTTCTCCATCTCGCGTTTCGCCACCACCTGAGGCCATGGAGGTCGACCGCACCCACCTCTCCGCCGAGGAACGCCAACGCCGCTTCGAACTGGGACTGTGCTGTTACTGTGGCTCGGACCGTCACCTACGTCCCACCTGCGATCTCGTCCCGTCCTCCAGGCCTGTCGGCTCGCGTGCCAGAACGTCACCTCGCACGCCCCGGGTGAGTCGATCCTCGCTTGATTCCTTTCTTCTTCCTGTGGTTTTGCGGCTCGCTCATGGTGATGTCCCCCTTACAGCCCTGATCGACTCCGGCGCGCAAGGGAACTTCATCGCGCAAGACCTCATCTCACAATGGAAGATCCCCTGCACGCCCCTGCCACACAAGCGCTGCGTCACCTCGGCCGACGGCTGCCCGCTCGGCTCGGTCTTCATCTCTCAGGTTACTACTCCTCTCTGTCTGCTCACCGGGGCGATTCATCGGGAATCCATCGCCCTCTACCGCTCGGATCTCTTACGCACCCCGTCATCCTGGGACTGACTCCCCTGGCTTCCGTGAACACGACCCGCTTATCTCCTGGTCAGCCCTGGAGCTGGTCCGTTGGTCGCCTCGCTGCCAGGAACGCTGCATTCATCGGCCCTCCATGGCGGTGCGCTCCCTGCCTATAAAACCAGCCGGAATCTCTACCACCCAACGTCCCTGCGCGATAATGCGGACCTGGCCGCGGTCTTCTTCGGAACGGCCGCACCTCCCGCTCTCCCACCTCACCGTCCCGGCGACTGCGCGATCGACCTCCTGCCAGACGCCCCCTTACCCAAAGCGCGTCTGTACCCGTTGTCCGCCGCTGAAGAGGACTCCATGTCCGCCTACATCACGGAGTATCTGGACCTAGGCTTCATCCGCCCTTCCACCTCACCGGTCTCAGCGGGCTTTTTTTCTTCGTGCCCAAGCGCGACGGAGGGTCTTAGACCCTGCATCGACTACCGGAACCTAAACCAGATCACGCGTAATACGCTTATCCGCTCCCGCTGGTGCCCTCAGCCAGCCTGGGAAACGCCTCCGCGCGGCTAAAATGGTACACCCCAAGCTCGATCTGCGGAACGCGTACAACCTGGTACGCGTGAGAGAGGGCGACGAGTGGAAAACGGCCTTCAGCACCAGCAGTGGACACTACGAATACCTGGTAATGCCCTTCGGGCTGGCCAATGCTCCATCGGTATTCCAGGCTTTCATCAACGACGTGCTTCGTGAAATGTTTGGGCAAGTAACGTCCTGGTATACCTCGACGACAATCCTCGTCTTCTCACCGACTTCCACACCCCCGTCGAACAGGTACGCCTGGTTCTCCAGCGCCTCCACGCCAACCACTTGCGTGTCAAGGCATCTAAATGCGACTTTCACACCCGATCAGTCCACTACTTGGGGATATGTCATCTCTCCCTCAGGTGTTGCCATGGACGCCAGCAAGCTGTCCGCCGTCTTGGACTGGCCGAAGCCAGAATCCATCAAACCAACTGCAACGATTCCTGGGCTTCGCTAATTTCTACCGGCGGTTCATCAGGAATTTCAGCCGCAGGGTGGCGCCCCTCACCACGCTACTCCAGGGTAAGCCCCGTTTTCTCCTTCCGCTGGGGTCCCGAAGCGGAGCAGCTTTCCAGGCGCTCAAGAACGGCCTTTACCAGCGCGCCCGTCCTGGCTCACCCAGATCCAAGCATCCCCTTCTTCCTGGAAGTGGACGCCTCCTCGACCGGAGTGGGTGCCGTGCTCTCCAACGGCTGGGCGATCCGCCCAAACTGCGCCCCGTCGCGTTCTACTCTCACAAGCTGACCCCGGCGGAACGCAACTACGATGTGGGAGACCGGGAATTGCTGGCCATCAAGCTGGCTCTGGAGGAGTGGCGGCATTGGCTGGAAGGGTCCAAACATCCCTTTCACGGTTCTGACGGACCACAAGAACCTAGAATACCTCCGCTCTGCTAAACGGTTGAACCCTCGCCAGGCTCGTTGGTCCCTCTTCTTTTCCCGCTTTCGTTTCTCCATCACGTTCCAGCCAGGGGTCAAAGAACGTCAAAGCTGATGCCCTCTCCCCGGACGCACGATCCCGATCCGGTTCCTGACGTCCCACCTGAACCAATACTCCCATCCTCTTGCGTCATCGGGGCCATCCGGTGGGAGTTCGAACAAGAACTGGATGAAAGGCTCTCGCAGATGCGCACTCCCCCGTCATGCCCGCCGGGGAAAGAAGTTCGTGGCCACAGGACCTCCGTGATCGTCTCCTCTCCTGGGCACACACATCCCTCTGTTCTGCTGGCCACCCGGGAGAGACGCGCACGCTCCAGGCTGATTGCCGCGCGCTTTTGGTGGGTAAAAAATGCGCCGGGACGTCCACCGCTTCGTATCTTCCCTGCAGCATCTGTGCCCAAGCCCAAGATGCCTCGGAACTCTACCCGCAGGTCTGCGCTTCCATCCTCTACCGATTCCACAAAGACCCCTGGTCCCACGTCGCCCTGGATTTCGTCACTGATCTCCCCGCGTCCAACGGATTCACTGCCGTCCTCTCGGTCATAGACCGGTTCCTCCCGCGCTGTGCGCTTCGTCCCGCTACCTAAAATCGCCTCAGCTCTCCAAACCGCCGAAGTCCTCTTCGAGCACGTCTTCCGTCTCTTCGGCGTCCCCTGAGGACGTCCTCACCGACAGAGGCCCGCAGTTTACATCCGCGGTGTGGCGCGCGTTCTTCCAGAAGCTGGGGTCCACGGTCAGCCTCTCCTCGGGGTACCATCCTCAGACCAACGGGCAGTGCGAGCGCTCCAACCAGGAGTTGAAGAAGTTCCTGCGCTCGTAACTGCCTTCACAACCCGCATGACTGGGGCGCAATTCCTCCCATGGGCAGAGATCGCGCAGAATTCCCTCCGGCATTCCTCCACCGGCCTCACGCCATTCCAGTGCGTCCTGGGGTACCAGCCCCCCTTCGTGCCCTGGGATTCCACGCCATCGGAGGCGCCGGCAGTGGACCACTGGTTTTCACCGCAGCGAGGAGATCTGGGTGCCAGGTACATCTCCGCATTGACAAAGCCATCCGCAGGTACAAGAGGCACGCGGACCGCCGCCGCCGGGCGGCCCCGACTTCCAACCCGGAGACTGCGTCTGGCTCTCAGCCCAAGGACTACGCACTTCTCAGGGAAGTAACCCCTTTCTCTCCCCGCTTTTTGGGGCCATATCAAATCAGTCGGAAAATTAACGATGTCACGGTTTTTGAACTAAAACTGCCTTCTCACTTCCGCATTTCCCCTGTCTTCCACGTCTCCCTCCTGAAGCCTTGGGTGCCCGGTCCGCTGGCGGAGTCCCCCCCCCTCGGACCAACCGCCACCTGCCGGTCCGCCAGGGGCTCCCACGTACACCGTCCGCCGCCTCCTGGATTCACACGCCGTCGGGCCTCCCGCATTCAGTACCTGGTCGAGTGGGAGGGCTACGGACCGGAGGAGAAACTTTGGGTGGACGCCTCGAAAACGTGTTGGAACCCCCTCCTCGTCCAGGATTTCCACGCCCTCGCGTCCGGATCGGCCGGCGCCGAGACCTCGGGGCCGTCCACGGAGGGCCTCGTCACTCCCCGCCTCGACGAGTCCTTCGAGGGGGGGCACTGTCACGCCCGCCGCCGTCACCGCCCGCCGCCGTCACCGCTCCACCCGCTCGCACCTTGCCTCGCTCAAACTCTCCCACATACTAATCACATGCACCTGTGCCTCATCCCGGACTTCCTCCCAAACGCATATAACCACCACTCACCCTCACACTCACGCTTCTCTACGAGGTTCCCTACCCTAGTCTGCCGTTCCCTCCAGTCCTCCTCTGTTTGTCTTCCTAAATAAACCTGCGTACCTTATCTGTGGCTTGCGTTTGTCTCCTCACTCCTTGCACGGCGTTACAATCGTATATATAGTACTTTTTACAGCATCTTCATCATTTCCTTCTATTACCGGCGGATTATATTATTCGTCGCTAATCGTTATTTAGTGACTTTACAGATATACCAGCGTGTGTTTGCAGTAATTAGGCATTAGCTAATTACTAGAGCTGCATCTTTTCAGCCTCATCTTTTGCAGTATTGTGTGTTTTTATAACTTTTTACAGCCTTTTCCCACCTTTTTTCCTGAAACTTAGTTTTTTTGTGACGTTTTGTATTAACTTTCCATCGACGCTTTAATCAAGAATTGCATTGGACCATCGGCTGCAGCTAACCATCAGCCATGTGTTCAATCGGCATCACACAACATCACTCGACGCGAAGTACCTTTAATTTATTATTTAATTAATTGTACTAACATGGCTTCTGCTGCGCTTGTTTCCTGTGCCGAGTGTGGCATGTTCAGCTATTCTTCCTCCGTCATTAGTTTAAATTTCATTTGTGATAGGTGTAGGCTTGTAGCTAGTCTGATGGAGAAGATTGTAGTTTTAGAGGTGCGCATCCAAACATCAGAGAAGGCTAGCTCAGCTTCTAGCTTAGAAGATCTGGATGCTACAGGTGTAGTAGGTGCCCCCGCACCGGCAGAGCCCTCGCAGCAGGGCAAGTGGGTGACGGTTTGGCGACGTAGTCCTAAGGCTAGCCCACGAGAGCAACACTCTTTACCTGTTCACATGTCCAACAGGTTTACCCTCCTCAGTGATGCATGCACTGAGCAGACTGTTGAAAGAGCTCTGGTCATAGGTGACTCTACTTTATGACACGTGAAACTAGCTACCCCTCTAGGGACACCAGCAGATAGAGTTACATGTATCCCGGGAGCCATGAGTCTTAGTGAACTCGAGAGACGTAGATTCTCTAGGATAGTCAGTCATGTAGGGGCTAATGATATACGCCTTCGCCAGTCAGAGGTAACTAAGACTAATTTTGTAGAGGTGGTTAGAGTTGCGAAAGCGATGTCCGATGCAGTAGTGTGCTCTGGACCCATCCCAATAATGTGGGCTTTATAGAAAATTGGACAGCCTTTGATAGTAAGCCTGGCCTTTTAGGATGGGACGGTGTCCATCCCACTCGGGAGGGTGCTGCTCTCATCTCCTGCAACATTGCCCATAGTCTTATGGCCGGATTTGGTTAGGGGCTGACTATCCAGAGCAGGGGTCAGGCAGCAGACAGACCGGCTTAACCAACTGTCTGCTGGTAGCCATGCACGGTCACCCAGAACTCACTTTATTGAAACTGTGTCTGTTACCCGCATCTGCCCTAAATGTAAATGCACTCAAAAAGTCTGTTTTAGTAATCTCATTAGTATAAACACAGATAGCTCCCATAGAAATAACAACCATAGATTAAATCTAGGATTACTTAACATTAGATCACTTACAAACAAAGCAGTGATTGTAAATGAAATGATCACTGATAAAGTGATTTTAATTGATAGAGTGATTTTAATATTCACTTTGACAATGAGCAGGATTCACTTAAAATTGCTTTAGAGTTTATCTTAAAATCCTTAATGTGATGAGTCCAACCCACCGCTGTAACCATACTTTAGATCTAATATCAACATTTGGTATTAATATAGATAACCTTGATGTTTTCCCACAGAGTGATTTAAATTCAGATCACTATCTTTTAGTATTTGAGCTATCTCTAATAAATAAAATCCTTCTGCCTCGTTAACACACCAAGCACACTATCACATCTGCTACTCCAGCTGCGTTTATTAAAAACCTACCAGACTTAAAATTTAATACACCTACGGAGCCCGATCATCTTGAGTGTGTAAATGACCAGTTAGAATGTGTGTTTTGCTCAACCCTGGATATGATTGCTCCTGCTAGGGTCAAACTCATTAGGGAAAAAAGGCTAGCACCATGGTATAATGACCACACCCATACCTTAAAGCAAGTGGCAACATAGTAAATTGGAGGTGTTTAAGATTGCTTGGAGGGACAGCATGGCAGAGTATAAGCATGCCCTCACTAAAGCTAAAGCTGCATATTTTTCCTCAGTCATAGAGAAAAATAAGAATAATCCAAGATTTCTCTTTAATACAGTCTCCAAAATAACAGACAACCCTACAGAAAGTGATTCTCACGTTTCGTGTAATTTTAACAGTAATGATTTCATGACTTTTTTAATGATAAGATAGAAAACATTAGGCATAAAACTCGAAGCTCATCACATCACCAAACTATTCAGCAACCTTTCAGATGCAGCACTAGTGAAGACATCTGTTTAATGAGCTGTAAATCAAGACTAGAATCTTTTACCCCAATTACTAATACTGAACTATCCGCACTACCAGCTCGTCTAAGTCATCAACATGTTTATTAGATCCAATTCCTACACGTTTACTCAAATAAGTAATACCTAGTATTATAGAGCCAGTGTTAGTTATTTTAAATTCATCCCTTACCTTTGGATATGTGCCCAAATCCTTTAAGTGTGCCGTTACCAAACCACTGATTAAAAAAGCCAATCTTGAAGCTTGTGTGATATCTAATTATAGACCAATTTCAAATCTACTGTTTCTCTCCAAAATCTTAGAAATAGCCGTCTATTTGACCGACCGGTACCAGTTTGTTCATTTAAATAATCTACACTCTAAGCTCTCAAAAGTGAAGTATGGCATGCCTCAGGGGTCAGTGCTTGGCCAGCTTTTTTTCTGTCTGTACATGCTGCCACTAGGCTCAGTTATTCGTAAACATGGCATTCGTTTCCACTGCTATGCAGATGATATACAGCTGTACATATCGGCCAAACCTAATGACAGCCTTACAATCAACAAAATTGAGGACTGTGTAAAAGAAATAAAAGATTGGATGTTATTTAATTTTCTCTTTCTTAACTCAGATAAAACTGAGGTTCTATTAGTGGGACCCAAGGCTGTGAGAGACAGGTTGGTTACATCTATCCTAAATCTAGATGGCTGTTCAGTATTGCCCAGTCCGTCTGTAAAAAACTTAGGTGTCTTTTTGAGTCAGATCTCTCCTTTGATGCGCACATTAGCAACATCACTCGAATTGCTTTCTTTCAATTGTGTAATATTGCTAAACTTAGAAATATCCTCTCTTTTAATGATGCGGAGAAACTGGTACATGCGTTTATAACCTCAAGGTTGGATTACTGTAATGCCTTACTTACTGGATGCTCTAGTAAATCTATAAATAAACTTCAGTTAGTTCAGAATGCAGCCGCCCGAGTGCTAACTCGTACTACAAAGTTTGATCATATCACTCCTGTTCTATCATCACTGCACTGGTTACCAGTTAAATTCCTCATTGATTGCAAAATACTTCTTATAACCTATAAAGCTCTACATGGCCTGGCCCCACATTATCTGAGTGAACTCTTAGAGTCTTACAATCCAGCACGTCTACTTCATTCGCAGGGTGCAGGACCTCTTTTAGCTCCTAGAATTAAAAAAGCCACAGCCGGGGGAAAGACTTTCTCATACATGGCCCCCCAACTATGGAATAAACTTCCCACTTTAGTTCAAGACTCAGATACTCTCCAAATTTTTAAGTCTAGGCTAAAGACATACTTATTTACGCAGACTTTTGACTAGATTTAGACCAGGATACATTTCTTCGGTCGCTGGGGCTGGAGTCATGTCTGGCCCGCCTGCCTTGTCCGTTAGCTGGGAGTGTCGGGTGGGCGGTCTGGCTGGACTGGGCTTCGGTCCTCGTGATCTTGACTTGTGCTTCCTTGCCTTAGACTAAGGGCAGTGCTGTCATAGTCAAAGAGTCTTACGGTGATCAGAGATGTGGGGTTACCATGTCTCATGTGATCCCTCGTGGCTGTGTTACCTTCCGGTTCTCCCCTTTCTAGCTATGTTGCTATAGTCTCATGCTAAATGTGGCATCAGTGATTATTAACAGACAATGTGCTCTTAATCAATAACTAATTACATTTTCTGTTTTCTCTCCGAGCTGTGTTCCGGTACCAGTTCCTGCCCCACACATGATGTTCATCTGCTTCAGCTTCACTCAAGCTGCTTCCGTCATCAGCTCCAGCCCTATCATACCCAGGCCAGACCAGAGGACAGTAACTCTCTCCCTCCTCCAGTTATCTGGGGACGAAGTGCCGCCAACAACTTTCCTGCTTAGACTCAAGGTCCTGGAGTGACTCTGTGCATCGGACTACTTAATGCCAATGTGCATATTTTACATTTTATTTGAACTATGACTCCATGACTTATTAGTTTAGATAAATTAGTTTAATTCTTAGATTTATCATCTACGCCGCCCAAGGAGGTTGGGTCCCTTTTTGAGTCTTGGTCCTCCCAAGGTTTCTTCCTCATAACACTTAGGGAGTTTTTCCTTGCCACTGTCCCCCTAGGCTTGCTCAATTTGGGATTGGACGTAGATATTAGGAGATAATCTGAAATTGTTAAGTTGCTTTGAGACAATGCTCCATTGTAAAAAGCGCTATATAAGTAAATCTGACTTGACTTGACCACAGTGTACCCATTTTCTACATGCCATGTCATAAAGCTTTTTATAGTAGCATTTAATATATGCCATAAAGAATTAAGGCAGTTCTGAAGGCAAGAGGGTCCAACCTGCTACTGGCAATGTGAACCTTATGAAGTGGCCAGTGAGTTTATGTACAAAGCCAAATTTGATCTGAATTTTACTAGTGTGTAATCAAATATTAAAACAATTCACAAAGGTATTTCCACAAAACCGTCAGCTGAGATAATAATGCTGTCAATGTTGTTCCAATACAAGCAGTGGAATTATGCAGAGGTCAGGTGCAGTGTCAAGGGTAGGTGAAAAACAGGAAACTGCTGAGCAAAAACCACGCGCTGCTGTTGCGGCTGTAGCAGCTGTTCTATAAAGAACACCGAGCAGAGTTCATCTGTTCACTTACCACTGACTTTAACTGGAGGACTTCGCACCAGAGGGCTAGTGGACAGGCTGGTCAGCACCATGGCCGCGGTCACTTTGTCCATGTCTAGCTCCTCCTCTGATTTCCTGTTGAAAGATAAGAAAAGCGACATCTCTCTTTAATTGATGCAAAATATGAGCATTGATCAAGGATTGAATGTCAAGACATTATGATCACAACTGTCCCATTCTTTCAGGTAAACGTTTTTGACTGGGCCTAGTCAGGAAACACTCATGGAACAAAGAACATTTATCTAAATCCTGTGTTTCACTTGCTTATGCAGCAAAATGACACAGTAAAGCCAAAATAATATGAATTATCAAAGACACTGAGGTGCAAAGAGTGTAATCAATGGCTACGCCTGACAGTTCTTCCTCATGAAAACACCTGAGCATAAACGGCAACATTCACATTCACTCTCTTTCTTATCCGCATGATCCGACCAACGTGGCGGGAGAGCAAGTGCCTAGCTGGTGACACAGGGTGCAAGGCAGGAACAACCCTAGACAGGGGGCTAATCCAATGAAAGCCACACACATTTACACATTGGAGGGACTTTAGAGACACCAATTAACCTAACATGCATGTCTTTGGACTGTGGGAGGAAACCGGAGTACTCTGAGTAAACCCACGCAGACACGGGGAGGGCATGCAGACTCCACACTAAAAGGACCCAGACCGCTCCACCCTGGGATTGAACCTTCTTGCTGTGAGGCGATAGTGCTACTCACCAAGCCACCCTGTCACCCTAAATGCCAACAGCATAGGCCAATCAAGACTGAGAGAGCGAATGCTGAGCAACAAATTCCCCAGCCTCCTTAACACACAGTTTAACCTACGCCCTTTGCATGATGGAAATAACGTTATTAGAGCTTTTGTGCAAATCAACACCGACGGCTTTCCCATTGGTCATCATGGGATGGCGCAGGAGGTGTAGTGAATTACACCTAATTAACACCCTTTTTACCCTCACATTAATGAAGTATTGTAAATTTCACACAAACACGATAGAAATCATGTAATTAAGAGGCACCTTTAGCAAGCAGTATAAGCAGAACAGGTCCAAATTCATAAGAAGGTCAGAAATTATGGTGAGTGAGATGATCAGCTGAACCTGATAGATTTACAGAATACAAAGTGTCATCATTAATGGAATAGAGTGTAAATGTAGTCACATTTAGGTGTAATGCATGTATGAAGTACACGCTCTCTATAACACATGAGCGCACGATGGTTGCAAGAGCGTGGCCAATGCTCATAAAATTGTTTTACTCACTTATCAGTATTAAAGGAAACCTTTAAAATCAGTGAATGTACTGATAATATTGTAGGTGGCTGATAGCTGGTGTCGTAAACCACCTCCTCTGTTCAATGATGGTGTTCTAATTGGACATAAATCGCCTCTTTCACACCTCTTTCAAACCATCTGTCTTCTCAGTCCAAGATATGAACATTGGTATCCTCAACGGAGTGTCCCTTGTCTGTTCCCAGGAGGTTTAAACCCCATTCACACCTCACCCCATGTTACTCTAACGACTCACATGATGGCAGCGTGGGGGAACGACTCACTAATGGGAAACACCTTGGCTGCTGTGATCCTAACGACTCATGTATTGACAGGATGGGTCAAGCACTCTCAGGACCACCCCCAAGGTGACAACCCCATTAGGGTTACATATCTGGGACTACCCATCAGTTTCTAGAACTGAAGAAGCCTTTCGGATGAGACTTGAAAAGTCTTCAAGAACCAAGAAGAGGTCCAGTTGCCTTCAACTCAACACTCAAATCTACCATGATCTGGATGGCTGAGTACTTACACAGATATACTGATAATACCACCTTAAATGTAATCTAGAAAAAACACACATGATATGTTTAATTTTGATTATGTAAAATTATATTGGATAATGGTGGCTTGCTGAAAAGCATTACTAGCAATTACATGTTCACAGCAGTCAAGCAATATTAGATTGTGTTGCTGCTTTTCATAAATTATGAATGCTTTTAATTCCCTGTCATCCAGGTGTGATGTCAGATAATGCTGTATCAACCAGAGATGCACAAATTGCAATTTTATCGGCCGATTCCGACTGCTGATTTTTGTAACAAATGATTCTGATTTTCTTTCTGTCTACGAATTATGACAGCATACAGAAACATTTTTGTTCAACGTTTGGAAAACAATGGAAACTTCACTGCTAAAAAAAGATAGCAGGGGTTGCTGGTTTGTGATTGGCCCTGGGCTATCAATAGCTTTAGCTTTACTTCTATGCCTTGTTAGTTTAGTCAAATTCTGCATTTTCAGCAGGGTGAAGCTCTTTTTATGTCTTATTAAAGTCGTCGTTCCAAACATTTTCGGAGTTATTCCTCCATGGCTTATTTACGCTATGCATGTATTGTGAAAAGTAAGCTGAAGAGCTTCCACGCTGAAGCTGTGTCCGAAATAAATCCCTGTTCTCTCATTAGGATCCCTACTCCCTCATTAGTAATGCACTATTGAGAGAAAGTATTGAGTTGACTAAGTGGCACTCAAACACAACCGAAATCTAACACTCTCTGATCATGAACATGCGTCAGCACCAGTCCCATAATCAAATCGAACAGTGGCTGAGCCGTGTTTACAGCTCTATACACACATGGACTGAATACTGAATTAAAGTTAGTAAAATCACTGTGCTGTTTAGGTGTGGCTGAGTTTGTACTGCCCATTGTGTCCCCCATTGTGTGCTGCAAAAGCGAAACGTGGCCATCACAGAATCAGTTATATGAGACTGATCGGCCAGGTCAATGGTTAGGGCAGATCACATTAAAAAATGGCTGTTTCTGGTCACACTGGTCGATCGGTGCATCTCTAAAATCAACATAAACTAGGCAAGCCAATTTTTGATCAGACTGCTCCGAAAACCCTCTGCAACCCTATCCAAAATAAGGCTTTGGGTAGTGGTGGCTCAGTGGGCTACAGACTGTCCCCACTCCACCAAGCTGCCACTGCTGGGCACTTGGGCAAAGGTTTTAGCCCTCCATTTTCCAAAGGTGTAATATTGTGTTGTTGAATCTGCACTGTGACCCCCAACTTGGTAAGACGTTGGGATATAAGAGAAGAAAATCACTGTATCGTACACAAGTGTATATGTACATATGACAATAAAGGCAATAAATTCAATTTTTGTAAAAAGGGTGATTAGCATTTTGGATATTTGTTTCCATTTTCGAAAATCAGACTGTTAAACCAGCCAATCCCAATATAATGTAATTAGTTAGTCAAAGTACAAATGGTAAAAAATCCACTGCTATTTATCCTCTAGTTTGTCAGTGGATTGGTGATTTACATTTATGTGCATTTCACCAACATGTCTACAAATATGTGTATCTTCAATTGGGACAGGTCTGTCTGTGAGCAAACATATCCCACCCGGAAATTATATCAGATTTTGCACCATGGTTGGGAACTGAGCTTATATTTTACATCTTATTACACCAAGACTTAACAGAATCTACTCAAGCAATGCAATTGATGTGGGTGTAAATGGGCAGGCACTCCTCTTTAGTGCTGCCTACACAGAGATCTGGCCCTTTGTCTTCAAGAGTTTCTTTGACGAGTGTGGCGTCTCAGTGCCATCGAGCCAGAGACATGGTCTAGTTACATCATATATTTGAGGGAAATGGTTGTGTTACCACATGCTCTGTTCTTCATGTGACTTGTGTTTTAGAAACCCAAGTATTGTTGGGTTTCTATGTGGGGGCAAAAGTGCACTGCAAGTGTGAATGGATTATTGTGTCTGGGGGTTAAATAAACAGGTTAAGAATGGGCTCAAACTGATTTTAAGGTAACCAACCAGACTGCATGTTGGGTAAGTTTTTGCTGTTGTAAAAACTGGAAGGGCTACAGTGGGTAAATATTGATCTAAGATAGTGATTCAAAGTGATGGACGCCTTTATAAATTCAGTGAAAGTGTATCTCTCCACAGTATAGTACATTAGACTTACTGATTAGAGATGCACCAGTTTCTGATTTTTTTTACATATGATAGGCCAATTCCAATATTCTTTCTATCTAATAATTATAAATGGCAGCATACAGAAACATTTTTGTTCAGGTTTTCTTTTAATTGAAACTTTGATTGGTAAAGAAATATAGCACGGGCTGGTATCTTGTGTCTGGCTCTCAGCTCTCGATAGCTTTAACTAATGGAAACTTCTGTACTGTTAAACAGAGATAGCAGGGACTGCTGGCTTGTGCCTGGCTCTTTGCTAGCTTCAGCTTTAACCTCTTTGCCTTTGTTAGTTTTGTCAAATTCCTCATATTCGAGGGTGATGCTGTTTTAAATGTCTTAACAAATTTGTTGTTCCAAAAGAATTATTCAGAGTTTTCAGAGTTATTCCTCCACGCCTTATTTCGTTTTGCGCGTATTGCAAACGCTCTGAATAGCTGACAAGCTGTAGACATGGCTGTGTCAGAAATAGATATCTACACCCTCATTAGGATCCCTACCCCCTCTTTAGTACTGCACTATTTAAGGAGACTATTTAGTTGACTAAGCAGCACTCAAAACACAACTGAAATCTAACACACTCTCATCAAGAACATGCATCAGCACCAGTCTCATAAACAAACCGACGAGTGGTTGAGCCATGTTTAAAGCTCCACACACACATGAACTGAATTCTGACTTAAAGTTAGCAAAAGTTGGTAATATGTTATATGAAACTGATCAGCCAATCACGCTATAAACCTCCCGATTCCAGTCACTAGCCGAAATAAAATAAAAACAGTTATTAAAATAAAAACAGTGACTAAATGTATAGATCCCCTAAAACCCATGGACCACAAGTTAAGAAACCCTGATCTAAGAAAAAATAGGTAGGTGTGTAGGTTTTTCGTTTGGGGTAAATGGGTAGACTAAGCATTTTTGGTGTGGAGGTAATGAACAGGTTAAGTGTGGGTGTGTTTCTGGGACAAATATGCAACCAAGCATGGGTGGGTATTAGGATAAATACGCAACTAAGCACGAGTCTGTTTCTGGGATAAATATGCAACTAAGAGTAGGCGAGTTTTGGGATACATGTGGCTAAGCATGCCTGAGTTGTGAGGTAAATATTCAGGTTAAGCATGGCTGGGTTTGGGGATGAATATTCAGGCTAAGCATTGGCAGGTTTGGAGATAAATATGGAAGTAAGCGTGGGTGAGGTTTTTGGGCTAAATATGCAGGCTATGCATGGGTGTGTTCCTGGGATGAAACACGGATAGGTTTTTTATTTAGAGGTCGTTTGACAAGTTTAGTGTAGGTGTGTTTTTGGAGTGGGAGTAAAGAACAGGTTATGCATGGGTTGGATTGAAGACGGGGGGCTTAGCAGTTAAGGTACTGGGTTCAAATTCCTCTCTTATGCTGCCATTGTTGGGTCCTTAAGCAAGAACTTTAACCCACTGTTGTTTGGATTGTAAGATTGTATCAGTTGTAAGTCGCTATATATCGTGTTGCAAAAATGTGACGATGTGCATCGTGGAGTTGGATGATTAGATGCTCTGTTTACAATGACATCTAATGCAGTTGCATTTTTTGAACACCAGAGGGCATAATCATCACAATCTCAGTGAGCTTCTACTTTGATTTCCATTCATTCACATTCTTGTAGACTTAAACATTTACAGGGTTGCGAGCAAACCAGCGCCTAACCGTTGGCAGGAGCTGCCCTAGACAGGGCACCAATCCATTGTAGGGCACATACACTGGCACACTCATACACACACCTACACACTAGGTGTATAATCAATTTAACTTAAGCATGTCTTTGGACTGTGGGAGGAAATCGGAGTACCCAGAGTAAACCCACATAGACAGAGGGAGAACATGCAAACTCTACACAGAAAGAACCCAGACCACTCCCCCTTGGATCAAACCCAAGCCCTTCTTGCTGTAATGTGCCACCCCATTGATATTCAATTTAGATTAAATTTAATTCATTTAAATTACTTATTTAAATTAGGTGAATCTGTTACAATAGCACATTTTATTGCAGGAGCATTACTTAATACTGCTTCTAATTTCTTTAAATTGCAGACTAAAGATTATTTTTGCATAATGTTTTATACAAGAAAAGTACACATTATTTTGAATTCTTATTCTTCAGAAACAAAAACAGGAATGTTTTCACAGTGGTTATTTAAGGTATGGTGTAGCTACAATCAAACATTTTGTTTATAATATTAAACCTCTGTTTCTAGTCCTTTCTTTTAATTACAGGAGACAGGCGGCATGGTGGCTTGGTGGACAGCACCACCACCTCACAACAAGAAGGTCCTGGGTTCAATCCCATTGTAGAGCGGCCTGGGTCCTCTCTGTGTAGTGTCTGCATTTCCTATCTGGGTTTACTCTGGGTACTCTGGTTTCCTCCCACAGTCTGAAGACATGCATGTTAAGTTAATTGATTAGGCTAAATTGGCATTGACTTGAGTGTATATATGAATAGTCTTGATATAACTTTGTGTATACAGTGGTGCTTGAAAGTTTGTGAACCCTTTAGAATTTTCAATATTTATGGATAAATATGACCTAAAACATCATAAGATTTTCACACAAGTCCTAATAGTAGATAAAGAGAACCCAGTTAAACAAAATGAGACATAAATATTATACTTGGTCATTTATTTATTGAGGAAAATGATCCAATATTACATATTAGTGAATGGCAAAAATACGTGAAACTCTAGGATTAGCAGTTAATTTGAAGGTGAAATTAGAGTCAGAGTCAATTTGATGACAATCAGGTGTGAGTGGGCACCCTGTTTTATTTAAAGAACAGGGATCTATCAAAGTCTGCTCTTCACAACACATTTTTGTGAAAGTGTATCATGGCACGAACAAAGGAGATTTCTGAGGACCTCAGAAAAAGAGTTGTTGATGCTCAGGCTGGAAAAAGGTTACAAAACCATCTCTAAAGAGTTTGGACTCCACCAATCCACAGTCAGACAGATTGTGTACAAATGGAGGAAATTCAAGCCCATTGTTACCCTCCCCAGGACCAACAAAGATCACTCCAAGAGCACAGCGTGTAATAGTTGGTGAGGTCACAAAGGACCCCAGGGTAACTTCTAAGCAACTGAAGGCCTCTCTCACATTGGCTAATGTTAATGTTCATGAGTCCACCATCAGAAGAACACTGAACAACAATGGTGTGCATGGCACATGGACAGATGAGACCAGAATAGAACGTTTTGGTTTAAAAGAAAAGTGTTATGTTTGGAGAAAGGAAAACACTGCATTCCAGCATAAGAACCTTATCCCATCTGTGAAACATGGTGGTGGTAGTATCATCGTTTGGGCCTGTTTTGCTTCATCTGAGCCAGGACGGCTTGCTATTGAACAATAAATTTTGAATTATATCAGAGAATTCTAAAGGAAAATGTCAGGACATCTGTCCGTGAACTGAATCTCAAGAGAAGGTGGGTCATGCAGCAAGACAACGACCCTAAGCACACAAGTCGTTCTACCAAAGAATGGTTAAAGAAGAATAAAGTTAATGTTTTGGAATGGCCAAGTCAAAGTCCTGACCTTAATTCACTTGAACTGTTGTGGAAGGACCTGAAGTGAGCAGTTAATGTGAGGAAACCCACCAACATCCCAGAGCTGAAGCTGTTCTGTATCAAGAAATGGGCTAAAATTCCTCCAAGCCAGTGTGCAGGACTGATCAACAGTTACAGGAAACATTTAGTTGCAGTTGTTGCTGCACAGGGGGGTCACACCAGATACTGAAAGCAAAGGTTCACAGACTTTTGACACTCACTAATATGTAATATCTGATCATTTAATAATAAATAAATACCAAGTATCAATAAATAAATTACCAAGTATAATATTTTTGTCTCATTTGTTTAACTGGGTTCTCTTTATTTACGTTAAGGACTTGCATGAAAATCTGATGACATTTTAGGTCATATTTATGCAGAAGTATAGAAAATTCTAAAGGGTTCACAAACTTTCAAGCACCACTGTAGATGTAACCTTTTGTGTGTCGTAGAAATGGCCACTTAAAATATACAAGATGTATCATTTATTAGAAATGTGCATTATTTTGTATTGTTTACACTTCAGAAATAAAGAATGGAAGGAAAGTAAAATTATCGAATGTAAAATAAATAATTGTGAACTCAGTATCGTGAATCGAATCGAACCATGAGCAGAGTGTATCGTTACACCCCTACTGAACAAATGCATCAACTTTCCGCTGTGTTCAAAATCATAAGGTAAATTGGGTGAACTGCTAGAAACTCTTTTTAGCTTCTTCAACATAGGCATCTAGCTCTTTATACTTTAGGGTTCCATTGAATGTGGTGCCTCAATATCATTAAGACAAGGAGAGGGTTTCGGTTTCAAATACAACACTCACTTGGGTGCAATAACCACAACAATTTAGTGTATTACCATGTTGGTCCTCCCTATAGGAGTATTCACTCATCACCTGGTACTTGTAGCATGGTAACAGGTGAGATGAAATATTGTACAGGATTAGATGATAAGATACACACTGTTGGGCAAGCCTCTCCATGTAACAGTCCAAACACTTTTATAAACGCACAAAGAGCTTCAACATACAGCTAACAATAGCTATTACAGACAAACTACTGTATCCTTGTGCATTATAATGGCTGCTGTTATGGAATCTGCTGTACACCATTCACAGGTTCTGTAATTACATTCACATGTCTCGATAGAAAACACTTTCCAAATCAGAGTACAGTATACTAATTCATGTCCAGACTGTTTTCAGCACCAACTGAATGCTCAAAGCAGCGCAACAGTTCAGCAAGCAAATGGGAATTCCCCTAAAACCCCAGCTACATCTGTTCAGAGCGGAGAGAATTAGAGAGTAAGCTTGAGGCCAACTATTCTTCTTAATCAGAATCAGTGGGCTATAAGGCTCATTTCCTATTGAATAATGGCTCCCACACTAAGAGTTATCGTTATTACAGCACCTGTGCATGAATAATAAATGGTTAAATGGTATAAATGTTCATCCCTACTAATTGTAAAACTGTTTTGTTTTTCAAATCACAGACAGTACAAATGCAAGCAATCATATTAGCCGTGTCAATAGATATACAGTGGTGCTTGAAAGTTTGTGAACCCTTTAGAATTTTCTATATGTCTGCATAAATATGACCTAAAACATCATCAGATTTGCACACAAGTCCTAAAAGTAGATAAAGAGAATGATTCAGTATTACATATTAGTGAGTGGTATAGTATATGAAGTATATGAACCTCTAGGATTAGCAGTTCATTTGAAGGTGAAATTAGAGGCAGGTATTTTCAATCAATGGGATGACAATCAGGTGTGAGTGGGCACCCTGTTTTATTTAAAGAACAGGGATCTATCAAAGTCTGCTCTTCACAACACATGTTTGTGGAAGTGTATCATGGCACAAACAAAGGAGATTTCTGAGGACCTAAGAAAAAGAATTGTTGATGCTGACCAGGCTGGAAAAGGTTACAAAACCATCTCTAAAGAGTTTGGACTCCACCAATCTACAGTCAAACAGATTGTGTACAAATGGAGGAAATTCAAGACCATTGTTACCCTCCCCAGGAGTGGTCGACCAACAAAGATCACTACAAGAGCAAGGTGTGTAATAGTTGGCGAGGTCACAAAGAACCCCAGTCTACAGGGATCTTTTAGGTTCACATACGCCACTCACTAATATGTAACATTGGATAATTTCCTCAACAAATAAATGACCAAGTATAATATTTTTGTCTCATTTGTTTAACTGGGTTTTCTTTATCTTTTTAGGTTTTAGGTCATATTTATGCAGAAATATAGAAAATTCTAAAGGGTTCACAAACTTTCAAGCACCACTGTAACAGTGTATACAGTGGAGAATTATTTGCACTTGAATACAGTACTGTAGATGTAAAAATAAAGATAAACACTATAAAAATAGCAGAGGTCTTCTCTGAGGGCTATTGTAAACGTGAATCACTGTATACTGAATTGCGACTCGTGAATCATGAATATCAAGCAAACGACCAGAACCGAGACAAATTGTTTTTAGTCAAAATGGATTGAGAACCGAATTCAATGAGTTCTGAGGTGGCCAAGAACGAAGGTACCACTGTATGTACTCCCCAGACAAAAATTAGTCACCTCATGTGCTTAAGGTGATAGTAACTTCAGGCTCCTGCAGATGGCGTTGCACGAAGATGATGGGGCTATAAATACCTGAGTAGTGTGCAACAGAATTCATAGACTGAGAAGAGGTGGTACAGTGCAGTGAATGTCTCATTCAATGTGTGTAAAATGGGTCAAAAAGCAGATGTTAATGACTGGGGAAAAGGAGGGAATGGATTTAGAAGTGTAGGAGTGTAACAATGCATCGTTGGGACAGTGTCTATTGTCGGCTGGGATGATGCATCGTCTAACTGGATTATACGTTCTTGATTTTGTCACCATCTAATGCAATTCCAGTTTTGAACACTAGCTGGCTCAGATGTATATCATGTTTTCACATAGTTATTTAATATATGGTGAAGCTACAATTAGATAAGATAATGCCTGTACTGTCATTGTACATTATACATGGCTGCTCCAGAACAGAGCAAATCTACAAAAAAGCACACAATAACTTTGCACTTTTTTGCAGATTAGTATTGCACTAATAGAATAAAAATAAATATTGAACATAAAAGATATTGCACTGATAGAATAGGGCATTTTGTTTACAAATTGAAAAGTAATGTTTCTAGTCATTTCTTTTAATTGTAAGGGACTAAAGTTTTATTGTTAAGAAAACTTCTACAAGAAAATGTGCATTTTTTTCACTGTTTACACTACAGAAGTGAAAAAGCAACGTCTTTTGTCAAATGTAAAATTGATAATCGAGAGCAGAGTGTATTGATTCACTCCTTCCATAGTATGAAAGAAGCAGCTGAATTTGCAAGCATATCAAAGCGTACGGTCATACGGTCTACCAGCAGTGGCAAAAATCCCAGTCTACAGGAAATTACACACTATGAGGTAGGTTTTGTTCACAGGTGGCTAATTTTTGTTGCCCAGTGTGTATAAGACTCAACAGATATCACTTTCAGTATCATTGCAACATACCACAACCTGTGTCATTTAATATCTTGGGCCAAGATATATCTCTGTAACACATATGTTGCGTGCAAATTCTTACTACGCAAGAATTTAGTGTTATTTTTACTTATGACATATTTTTGAGGAACTGAGTGAGTACCATGAGTTCCTCAGAGTAGCATGAAAGTCAGTCAGTCTATGCCTATATTTCACCACCAGTCACATGTCCTAACACAGCCTATGGATTTTTCCTGTAGAAGAAAATATCTGTGGTCGTATTCATAAAGATTCTAGGAAAGCTCTTAGATAGCTCCTAACTTAGATTAAAAACTCCTAATTAGGAGTTTTAGCTTTAGATTCAGAAGCGATCTTAGAGCAACTCTGAGCAAGGAGAAAGCAAAATGTTTTATTTCAGTAAGGAGGCGGGGTTGACCCGGTTGGTAGGTATTACACACTCTTTGGAAGACTGTGATTGGTAGATACCCTGTCACTCATTCTCTCTTTCGCTCATTATTTTTATTTAACTTTTATTTAACCAGGAAATATCCCATTGAGATTAAAAACCTCTTTTCCAAGGGAGTCCTGGCCAATATGGCAGCAGCAAACACAAAACACACAGTAGAAACATAAAGTTGTAAACATATTATGAGAAACAATTGCAAATTGTACACTGAACATACAAGCGCACTCCTAATTAGGGAAATACAGTCGTATGAAAAAGTTTGGGCACCCCTGATAATTTTCATGATTTTTCTTTATAAATCATTGGTTGTCCAGCTCAGCAATTTCAGGTAAATATATCATATAGCAGATGAACACAGTGATATTTGAGAAGTGAAATTAAGTTTATAGGTTTTACAGAAAGTGTGCAGTAATTATTCAAACAAAATTAGGCAGGTGCATAAATTTGGGCACCCTTGTCATTTGAATGTACCTTTAGCACTAATTATTAGGAACACAAAATTTGTTTTTGTAAGTCTCAGTTGACCCGTGATCTACATAACAAACCAAGTGAATCAAAACAACTAATGAGAAAGGGTTAAGGTAGGCCAATTGGGACAGTTTTTCTGCCCTCTTTTGCATCTTCTAATGAAGAATGGCAACATGGGAGCATCAAAACAAAACTTGGCTCAAATGGCCTGAAAACAAAGGTTGTTCCAACAATAGGCAGCTGATAATGATAAAACAAAGGTTGTTCCAACAATCAAGACATGGGAGGGGATCTAGAAGGGGATTAGCAGGGAAAAAAAAGCTCTCGCAGAGATTTCAGCTGTCAGTTTCCACTGTGAGGAACATAGTGACGCAATGGAAGACCACAGACACAGTTCTAGTTAAGGAACTCCCGAAGTGGCAGACCAAGAAGAATCTCAGATAGGCAGAGGCGAAGGATGGTGAGAACAGTCATAGTCAAGCCACAGACCACCTTCAAAGACCTACAACCTCATCTTGCTGCAGATGGTGTCACTAATCATCGTTCAACTATACAGCACACTTTGCACAAGGAGAGGCTGTATGGGAGAGTAATGCAGAAGAAGCCTTTTCTGCAGACACGCCACAGTCACTTGAGGTGTGCTACAGCACATTTGGACAATCCAGCTTCATTTTGGAATAAAGTGCTGTGTACTGATGAAACTAAAATTGAGTTATTTGGACATAACAAGGAGCGGCACACATCCCAAGACAAACATTTGCTACCCACAGTAAAATTTGGTAGCGGTTCCATCAGGCTGCGGGACTGTGTGGCCAGTGCAGGTACTAGGAATCTTGTTAAAGTTGAGGATCGCATATTCCAGTTAATATCTCCAGATTCTTGAGAACAATGTTCAAGAATCAGTGACAAAGTTGCACCGAGGCCAACGACCCAAAACCCTGCTCAAAATCTACTAAGGCATTCATGCAGAGGAACCAGTACAACATTCTGGAATGGCCATCTCAGTCCCTAGACAAATGTGAGCTGTCCATGCTCGGAAACCATCAAACCTGACTGAACTGGAGATGTTTCTAAAGAAGAATGGTCCAAAGCACCTTCAACCAGAATCCAGACTGGAAGCTGTAGGAAGCGTTTAGCGGCTGTTATTTCTACAAAAGGAGGATCTACTAAATATTGATGTCATTTTTTGCTGGGGTGCCCAAATTTATGCACCTGCCTAATTTTGTTTGAATAATTACTGCACACTTTCTGTAAATCCTAAAACATTCATTTCACTTCTCAAATATCACTGTGTTCATCTGCTATATGATATATTTAACTCAAGTTGCTGATCTGAACAACCAATGATTTATAAACTAAAATCATGAAAATTATCAGGGGTGCCCAAACTTTTTCATACGACTGTACTGTATAGCCTATTATAAGCTTTTGAAATAACAGGCATAGGCTATTTCTCCTAATCACACATGCGTTTATTTGCTTTATTTTAATAACAGTGCTTTTACAATGCTGATCATTTTTGTAGCCTACTTAATCTATTGGTTAGCCTATGAATTAAACTGGTGGTGTTGGTTCATATATAGCTTTCATGTCGGGTGTTACACCATTGTTGCGCTGGGTAGGAGATGTGAGCGAATCTCTAATACGGTCAACCACAAACATTATTCGTACACGATCGAACCTGTAGCATTTGATTAACTCACTGTTATTCAATGTTTGGAGAACATTTCTTCTGCTTCGTTGTCTTTCCGTATTTTTCTTCTCTGCTTAAGAGAACTCCTAAGCTTCCTAAAAGTCCTCTTCCCTACTCTGAACAGTTTTTCACCTTAGGAGCTCTTTTAGGGGTTAAAATGCTTTATGAATAATTTTTATCTTTACTACGATCTCCTCCTGACTTTAAGAGGGAAACGCCCACAATTCTATGATTTGTCTTAGAATTTCATCACTTACTCTTAGCACTCAGAATCTTTACAAGGAAAGACAAAGCAGCCTGCAGAAAAAAGAATTACAATACTGCTTTTAACTCTTACAACTCTGCATTGTTTATTGGAATCATCCATAGTTTAAGATTCACAGATGGGTTAGAGTATATTCAGGGAACTTCAATCAATCATTCGCTTTCCAACTCTCCGGAATCAGATCCCAGGCTTTCCTGTAAAGGCCTGATCATCAGCCTCTAATTACACGCATCATAAGAGCATGCCTCATATGCTTCCTCTGAATGGAATCCATCTGCGGTACACATTAGTGCGCGTTATCCATATGTGCGTTAAAAGATGAAAGCTACTGCACTTATGTTCTGAGTCTCATATAACATTATACCTTTCAGAAGGGAACCACATGGAGGCATGACCATCTTTCCCTTACTGAGAAGAGAGGTAACATTATTCCAAGCAAGCCTGAATCTGAACTAGCAAATGGCTCCGTAGGGAGAATAATTAATCCACAGGCTCTCACTCACAGTATCCCCACAGTTGGGCCTGATTAAAACAAGGATTGATGCATTCATTATTCATTACTTATTAACTCGCGTTACTGAAGGCATCCTTCAGTATGTACATGCAGAAACGTGTGTGTGCTGTGTTACTATTGGCCTTCCTTTGTACTTCCCCACTCCTCATTTCACTCTAATCAGCTGGTCTCCCAAACCTTGACTCTCTGGGTTAACTCTCAGGGTTCTTATTGGCCAATCACATAAAGACTAGAGGCAGGTCAGTGGCTCAGAGGACGGCAACTCGCCAAGGACCTCCTTCTTCTAAAAAAGACACACTGGAACACAGACACGGAAAAGGCTTGCAGATCAAAACAAGAGCCAAGTGGAAACAATGATTTAATTTAACCATTTGATACGTGTTTACTTTCTAATCTGCAAACAAAGCCGTAAACAGAGCTCTATTAAGAGTGACCGTCCTCTATTTATAGCTTCGCCCTGACCACAAGCTGTTTGCTTTCTGCTGTTTCTTGTGTTATGTCACTCCTGGCCATTTTCCCCCCTCAATATGAAAAAGTCGAGTGCAATCAAAGCAAGCGTGCTTTCCAAATCCACGAAAACCGAACTCTTAGTGAAGGCTCGAGCTATACTTATTTCCCACAGTGTATTACACTCGAGAGTAAACAAAGAAAATATGGCTTCATGACAAGCCCTGTTCTATGTCAAACTGGCTCAGCAAAAGGAGATAACAGATGAAACCTTGTAGGGGGAAAAGCAGTAAAAACACAAACATATGGCTCCTACGGGAGAGTGATCACAGGGCGGTAATCAATTACTTCTACAACCATGTGGACAACTACAGATATCTGTCAAGACTGCTATATTGTTGGGAGAAATGTGCACAGACACCAACCCAATATCAACTAAAATAACTTGCAAGAGAGGTGGTGACACCAAACTTTGAGCTCAAGAGTGTAAATTTCATTTCAATGTTGGGGGACAATAAACTGTAAAATTACAAAAAGTCAAGTCAAGTCAGATTTATTTATATAGCGCTTTTTACAATGGAGCATTGTCTCAAAGCAACTTTACAAGTTTAGATTATCTCCTAATATCTACGTCCAATCCCAAATTGAGCAAGCCTAGGGCAACAGTGGCAAGGAAAAAACTCTCTGAGTGTTATAGGAAGAAACCTTAGGAGGACCAAGACTCTCAAAAAGGACCCAACCTCCTTGGGTGGCGTAGATGATAAATCTAAGAGCGAAAACTAAAGTCATGGAGTCCAAAGTTTGAATAAAATGTGAATTATGCACATCGACATTAAGTGGCCCGGGTATGATGGGGCTGGAGCTGATGACGGAAAAAGCAGCTTGAGTGGAGCTACAGCAGATGAAACATAATGTGTGGGGCTGGAAACTGGCACCGGAAACACAGCTCGGAGAGAAAACAGAAAATGTAATTAGGTATTGATTAAGAGCACAGTGTCTATTAACAATCACTGATGCCATGTGTAGCATGAGACCCCGGCAGCATTAGCTATAGCAGCATAGCTAGAAAGAGGAGAACTGGTAGGAAACACAGCCAAGAGGGATCACATGAGACATTGGCAACCCCACGAGAGGCAGAAGACAGCAACCCAACGTCTCTGATCACCATAAGAGTCTTTGACTATGAACCCCCAGCTCAAGAGCAGTTCTATAGGGGGACGCCATAGGTGTTACCAAAAGTACTGTTGTATTGTTACATGTTCAACCATACAAAGAATGGCCTGTAGATGGCGCACTATATATGGGCATAGATTTCTTAGGTGCAATTAATATGGAGTGATCTCACCTAACAGAATCTTAATTGAGAACTGTCCGGAAGATGGATTCAGTATGAATTTTCACTGTAGTCATTAAATGCGTGTTACTGGTCTAATCTCAGAGTCTGCTTAATTCGATTTAAAGGATCATATTTTGAGCTTCAAGTACCTCGTGTTATGTTTACGTACATGGCCAGACTGAGAAAACCGATTGAAATCATAGTAACTATATACATGCTCTGAGAAATCTGATTACTGAGTTAAAAATCCAGCACTCTTTATCGGGTTCCTGGATCATAGTATGCTGATTGCATGACCAATTGAATAATTGGATAACTGCAGAAATCTGACTATGATCGGATAATTAAGTGCATGCAAATGCACTCATTGAATAACCTCCATATTTGCCAAATTGCACAAATAAACCACTTTACATTTTAAGCAGTCATTGATCCAGTTTTCTTGTTTTGTCCCCTTTGTTAATGGTTTTTAGGGTAAATAATGTGAAGTTCTGCCATTATGCAGACACTATTAGCCACAATTACCCAAACATGACCAATCAATTATTAAAAAAACAAATTCAGCACTTTAAACCAGTGGATCTGCACCTTATTTTACAAAGCTTGTATTTTAGTCCTATCATTACTACACATTAAAACATTTATGTGACCCACGAGACTTGCTTATGACCACTGCTGCAATAAGGGTTGAGTGAGTCACAGCTTTCAACCAAGATGCACTCTTTGATGGATGATGGCCAAAATAGGGACACAATTCTGGGGCTAACAGCCTTATTCTGTATAAATGATGCCAGTGAATGGCCATTGTTGCTTTGATCAACAGAAATGACATCTTTCCCAACAGGGGCACCGATACAAATTTTTAGCTCACTGACAGGTTAATGCACTTGGTTTGCCCCCCTGGACAAGTATTGTTTCCTAGGGTCCCCTTTGGTCTACTCGAGTTCCTTGAATTCCCCAGTCCACCCCTCTTATATGACACTGCTGCTTTACACTGTTTTCCTATTGCACTACATAGCACTAAAATAGATAACCATATTACCATGGTTTGCCAAATAATTGTGGTTTCACTGTATCACAATATGAATCATCCATTTAAAACATGCAAGCAGGTGGTGAAAATACAGTGGTGCTTGAAAGTTTGTGAACCCTTTAAAATTGTCTAAATTTCTGCCTAAATATGACCTAAAACATCATCAGATTTTCACACAAGTCCTAAAAGTAGATAAAGAGAACCCAGCTAAACAAATGAGACAAGAATATTATTATGGTCATTTATTTATTGAGGAAAATGATCCAATATTACATATTAGTGAGTGGCAAAAGTATGTCAACCTCTAGGATTAGCAGTTAATTTGAAGGTGAAATTAGAGTCAGTTGTTTTCAATCAATGGGATGACAATCAGGTGTGAGTGGGCACCCTGTTTAATTTAAAGAACAGGGATCTATCAAAGTCTGCTCTTCACAACACACGTTTGTGGAAGTGTATCATGGCACGAACAAAAGAAATTTCTGAGGACCTAAGAAGTTGTTGTTGATGCTCATCAGGCTGGAAAAGGTTAAAAAACCATCTCTAAAGAGTTTGGACTCCACCAATCCACAGTCAAATAGATTGTGTACAAATGGAGGAAATTCAAGACCATTGTTACCCTCCCCAGGAGTGGTCGACCAACAAAGATCACTCCAAGAGCAAGGCGTGTAATAGTTGGCAATGTCACAGAGGAACCCAGGGTAACTTCTCAGCAACTGAAGGCCTCTCTCACATTGGCTAATGTTAATGTTCATGAGTCCACCATCAGAAGAACACTGAACAACAATGGTGTGCATGGCAGGGTTCCAAGGAATTTAATTCTGTAAAGAATTTAATCTGTGTTTTAATCCGTAAATCAGTCAAAAGTACGATAGGTGACAGACCATCTACTCACCATAACACTGTAACCGATAGTGCGGTTCCGATAGTACCGATAGTACGGATGAAAACACATGCAGCAGAGACTGTACTGTGAATTTTGATTGTTCGCTGGGCAAGCGATAAGCAGTACGATATGCACTCACACTCACCCCTTCTAACTCAAAAACTCAGGAGTGCGTAACGTAGCGAATCACGTGGTGGAGTGATGAGTGCTGGGAAATGGAGTGAGGAAAAGCCGTGGTTACGACAATAATCGTTTTTGTTTTTTACTTTTAATACATTATTCAATAAATGACATAATATATTCAGTACTTTATTATAAAATAAGTTTTACAGTGCATGTAAGTGGTTTAAGCAAGTTTAAGGTAAAGTCAGCCTACGATGGATTAGTCAGCACGTATCTCCATTGTAACTCAGGGCTATCTATATATGTACACATATGTATATATGTATACATACATACATACACACAAACACAGTGGGGCAAAAAAAGTATTTAGTCAGTCACTGATTGTGCAAGTTCTCCTACTTAGAAAGATGAGAGAGGTCTGTAATTTTCATCATAGGTACACTTCAACTATGAGAGACAAAATGAGAAAAAAAATCCAGGAAATCACATTGTAGGATTTTTAAATAATTTAATTGTAAATTATGATGGAAAATAAGTATTTGGTCAATAACAAAAGTTCAACTCAATACTTTGTTGGTTATGTTACAAAGTCTTCAGGTTTGCACACACTGTAGCTGGTATTTTTTCCCATTCCTCCATGCAGATCTCCTCTAGAGCAGTGATGTTTTGGGCCAACACTGACTTTCAACTCCCTCCACAAATTTTCTATGGGGTTGAGGTCTGGAGACTGGCTAGGCCGCTCCAGGACCTTGAAATGCTTTTTACGGAGCCACTCCTTCGTTGCCCGAGCGGTGTGTTTGGGATCATTGTCATGCTGGAAGACCCAGCTGGAAGTTACAGGTCTGTGAGAGCCAGAAATCTTGAATGTCTGCGGGTGAGCAAACACATGTGCCACCATGATTTACAATTAAATTCTTTAAAAATCCTACAATGTGATTTCCTGGATTTTTTTTTCTCATTTTGTCTCTCATAGTTCAAGTGTACCTATGATGAAAATTACAGACCTCTCTCATCATTCTAAGTAAGTGAACTTGCACAATCAGTGGCTGACTAAATACTTTTTTGCCCCACTGTATCTATGAGAGATCATACATATAGTAAAAAGACTTAAAAATTTGGAAAATACTACAACAATTGAAGCGTCAATTATACATGCCTACAGTGTTCCTGAAGGTCTGCACACCGCAAGTATAACTAGGGCTTCAAGATCCGCTGGCAAGGTGAGCTGCCAGCTAAGGAAAGAGCAGGAAAGGCAATGCTGTCAGCAGGATTAAAGTGACACCTACCGACCGGTCGGCTGAAAACTTGGTGGCTTAATGGGGTAGAATTTCATTTCATTTTCATGACGAGACCTTTGTCACATTTCAGGAATGGCGAGGGCAAGAGCCGAGTTTGGCAGCTTTGAGAGGTGGAAGTGGAAAAGTTAAGTCCTGGAAGGACATAATGGGCGTGACAGCGTGATAATGGGGGTGGGGGGTGGGGTGCTGGAAATAACAGTGTATATATACAGGAAATTTGTATTCAGTATTAAAAGACTGAAAGCAATCAGAAATGTATGTATGTATGTATGTATGTGTAAACAGGTTTCACAACAACCCTACTGCTTAGTATGCCACCTGAGGTATGTAAACTCACAGCAACAGCTGTGATGAAGTGAGCCATTACTGGTGCCAGTAGCAAGGCAGAACAGTTTTTACGAGGGGTTCAGACAAAGAATGCTTCTGTCCGCCTTAATGAGCAGTGGGAATACAGGGTGTTTTCTGCTCTAAGCAATCCACTCAGTTCCTTATTTTTGCTTCTAAGGCAAAGAGCGAGTGTTGGCAGTGTATACAAAGGCAGAAGCGTTATGAGTTCCAAAGCAGCTGCTGCTACAGCACCCTGAGTGCCCACATCACTGCCAAGCCAGTAATGAAGATGACCCAGTGACATACACTGCCCCCGTAGACCACTTTTTGCAATTTGTTTCTTTCAAGCGCCCTATGATTAATGGAAGCAGTCTATCCATAGTATAAGTAACCAAGGGATTAATCACCCCACTTCCATGGTTCACCATTTCTCTGTCCTTTGCTCTTCCACCTATTCTCTCTTGTATACAGTCAGGTCACACACATTTTTACCACACATCGGCTTTAAAACCATATTCCTCTCCCTGAACCCTTAAGAGGCATGTCCATGACGGAATGAGAAAGGGAGGTGCGCTCCTCACAATATTGAAAGGGTTGAAAGTGCCTCATAAAACACGCTAACATTTCACGAGATGGAACTGATGGGGGTTACGGGCATTACGGCCTCGTTTTAACATCATCATCTCCACAGTGATTTAAGGTAAGAGACGAATCATGTCACATCAACTCACAGAATGAGGGAAACTTTCAAACTATATGAAGCTGCTGGGTTTAATACCTCATCCAATCAATACAAGAAGGCCTTCAAAGATTTCATTAAAGATTTCTGGAGGACAGTTAGGGGTGAAGAGCATATTAGTATCAAGAAACTGTTAGCATCCAGCATACAGGAGGCTATGATGCCCTCTTTGGTTAATGTAATGACACGGAGTTGGCTAGTTTAAACAATTCCTTTGTTGATATACTTATTGGCTCAGTCTTGTTCTCTAGGTGGAATATTACCCCACCCTTTTCAGAAGTCTTAACACAATTTGAATTCATAGTTCCCTGAATAATTATCAACATGTCCAGCTCCTGAGGTAGTAATGCATCCCCAAAACATGATACTCCCTTCATCATGCTTCACAGCTACTAACCATGGCAAAATTATGGAATCAATACGATACGTCACGATACGATTATATCATGATGCATTGCGATATGATGCATGGTGCAACATATTGCGATATTTCACAATAGTTCACTGAAAACATAATAACAGCTGAAATACAAGTTGTGATGTACAATCTGAGTCGTCTTAAAACATCACATCACAATGATAACTCAGCAGACGAATTGAGTCCTGCTGAATAGAGTACTGCGACATCTACAGGAATGGAGGTTGTAGTTTACGCCCCATTTTAAATGTTTTTTTTTCCTTACTTCAAAAAAATCTGCATTTTGTGCTGAAAATCAATGTTGTATTTTGCAACAATAAATATAGAGATATATTGCTGTAACGATTTTTTAGCACAGCCCTAATTATTTTAGATTATTTTAAATTACATTATTTTAAAATACTTTTCATTATTTAAAAAATGTTCACCCAGCTTTTTTACTTCACAGAAACTAATGACACCAATCTACAGTCATGGCCAAAAGTTTTGAGAATGACACAAACATCAATGTCCACAAAGTCTACTGCTTCAGTTTTTATAATGGCAATATGCATATACTCCATAATGTTATAAAGAGTGATCAGCTTAACAGCAATTAATTGCAAAGTCAATATTTGCCTAGAAAATGAATCTTAATCCCCGCAAAACATTTCAACTTCATTGACAGCCCTGCCTTAAAAGGATTATAGCTAACATTCGTTTCCGTATTATTCCTACCCCCCCGCGATTACGCTAATTCTCCTGCCTTAAAAGGATTAGCTAACATCGTTTCAGTGATTGCTCCATTAACACAGGTGTGGGTGTTGATGAGGACAGGCCTGGAGATCAATCTGTCATGATTAAGTAAGAATGACACCACTGGACACTTTAAAAGGAGGCTGGTGCTTGGCATCATTGTTTCTCTTCTGTTAACCATGGTTATCTCTAAAGAAACATGTGCAGTCATCATTGCACTGCACAAAAATGGCCTAACAGGGAAGAGTATCGCAGCTAGAAAGATTGCACCTCAGTCAAAAATCTATCGCATCATCAAGAACTTTAAGGAGAGAGGTTCCATTGTTGCCAAAAAGGCTCCAGGGCACCCAAAAAAGACCAGCAAGCGCCAGGACTGTCTCTTAAAAGTGTTTCAGCTGCGGGATCGGGCTACCAGCAGTGCAGAGCTTGCTCAGGAATGGCAGCAGGCAGGTGTGAGTGCATCTGCACGCACTGTGAGGCGGAGACTCTTGGAGCAAGGCCTGGTCTCAAGGAGGGCAGCAAAGAAGCCACTTCTCTCCAGAAAAAACATCAGGGACAGACTGATATTCTGCAAAAGGTACAGGGAGTGGACTGCTGAGGACTGGGGTAAAGTCATTTTCTCTGATGAATCCCCTTTCCGATTGTTTGGGACAACTGGAAAACAGCTTGTTCGGAGAAGACGAGGTGAGCGCTACCACCAGTCTTGTCTCATGCCAACTGTAAAGCATCCTGAAACCATTTATGTGTGGGGTTGCTTCTCACCCAAGGGAATCGGCTCTCTCACAGTCTTGCCTAAAAACACAGTCATGAATAAAGAATGGTACCAGAATGTCCTCCGAGAGCAACTTCTCCTAACCGTCCAAGAGCAGTTTGGTGATCAACAATGCCTTTTCCAGCATGATGGAGCACCATGCCATAAAGCAAAGGTGATAACTAAATGGCTCAGGGAACAAAACATAGAGATTTTGGGTCCATGGCCTGGAAACTCCCCAGATCTTAATCCCATTGAGAACTTGTGGTCAATCATCAAGAGACGGGTGGACAAACAAAAACCTACAAATTCTGACAAAATGCAAACATTGATTGTGCAAGAATGGACTGGTATCAGTCAGGATTTGGTCCAGAAGTTGATTGAGAGCATGCCAGGGAGAATTGCAGAGGTCCTGAAGAAGAAGGGTCAACACTGCAAATATTGACTTGCTGCATTAACTCATTCTAACTGTCAATGAAAGCTTTTGTTACTCATAATATGATTGCAATTATATTTCTGTATGTGATAAAAACATCTGACAAACACACATATTAAAACCAGAGGGCACCAGATCATGTGAAAATATAATATTTGTGTCATTTCAAACTTCTGGCCATGACTGTATGTGTAATAGCTGAACATTCTGGTTTTGTGAAGCACACCTCAAACAAATGAAGTTAAATTACCGTATTTTTTCGGACCCATAAGGCACACTTAAAATCCCTTTAATTTTCTCAAAAATCGACAGTGCACCTTAAAATGGCTGTGCGTCTAATGTAATGACTTAATTCCTGGTTGTGCTTGCTGACTCTAGAACCGATTGTAGATGGTACACGGCGCTCATAAATCTGTCAAAATGTTTTAGCACGGTCTTGGTAGGTTACGAAGCTTACGGCCACCGTAGTGCGCAGCATTGCGGAGTAATACGGTATGTGCTTCAGCATTAGGGTACGTGCATTCATTCATTCATTAAAATCGAAGCGGATTTCAAACACAACGCTATCAGTCACGCAGTACAACATGGACATAGAGCAGCTGTGAGAGAATTCAACATTAACGAATCAATGGTACAGAAGTGGAGGAAGCAAGAAGACGCCCTGCGCCAGGTAAAGACCAAACTGAGCTTCCGACAGAACTTAAGAGTTGTTTCGTTTAATGCGTCTTATAACCCGGTGCGTTTTATGTATGAAAATAGATCCATTAGCAGTCGATCACTGATATCGCGCCTTATAACCCGGTGCGCTTTATAGCTCGGAAAATACGGTATTTTAATTAATTACCTATTTTTCCATATCAAGTAGTGACAAAAAATACGGAGTCAACGTTGAGGAAAAATATGGAATCATCAACAAATAAATCACAATTCATACTCTGTAGCTCCTCCTTGAAAATGAAAAACAGCATTCTACATCAAGCGGGTTCTGCCGTTCTCAAACAGTGCTGAACTGTTAGCCTTGTCATGGATCAATTATTTCATTTCCACCATAGATTATCAGTTTGAGATCCAGACTGGTTGTTGGCCTAGCCATTGCATTGATAGGCCTTTCCTGAAGAAAGGCTTTAACACTCTATGTTCTGTGGCAAGATTCATTATCATCCTGAAAAAGGACTTCATCATCACCAATCCTATTTTTAAAAATTTCAGCAGTGGTTCTTTACCGAACATGCAACCCCACATCATAAATGAGTGAGAAAATTTCTTCAGGCAGTCACTTTATATGTTTCATTAGCATGGCACCAGACAAAAGTTCCAGCATCATCTCCTTGTTCAATGCAGATTAGTGATTCATTGTTGAATATCATTTTCATCCGATCATCCACACTCCATGACTGCTTCACTGTATTCCACTGTAAGCTTGTTGTCTTCTGTTTAAGTCTTAGTCCTTCTTTTCATTTGCCTTTTCTTCATGTAAATCATAATTCATTCAGCCACTTTCTGCCCATTTGTTGTTCATGTGCTTTGTTGTGCATTTCTATGTTCAAGGAATTTGAGTATTTCTCCTAATGCATTGATCTCTTACTTGGTATAACTACATGTTTTCCTTTTATAACCAGAGGTGGAAAGTAACTAATTACATTTACTCACATTACTGTAACTGAGTAGTGTTGTAGTGTACTTGTACTCTTTAAAGTAGTTTTCTTAAATCTGTAATTTTACTTTTATTTCAATATGCTTTGCTTGAAGAACTGAATTTCATTACATTTTATATCACATATTTTACTAAGTAAAAAATGTAAATAAATAAAAGCAAAAAAGGAGTCCCTGAGTCGAATCCAGTGAATGATGGGCAGAAGAACAACCTGGCACTAAAATCACAAGAAAGATGGAGACGGAATGGAGTGGTGCAGTCCCAGCCGACAGTGAAACCCTGTCGAATTCTGCTGAAGTTGAACTAAAAAAAATGAAGTGAAGCCCTGCCTATATTTAAAGGACCACTTTGCCTTCAAGTGCAAGAAAGACAACAGCTTTTTTTTTTTTTTTTTTTTATAGAGCTACAGTGGCTGTATTGCTTGAAAATGTTTTATGGGATGGTCTGCACTAAAATGAAGCATTATACCTCTCTAAATTTTTATCTTTTGCGTGTCGACATGCTTTATTTTGTTATTGCATTTTAATTTGTAAAGGTGCTTTAATTAAAAACAAACAGGAGAGATATTTGTATCCCCCTGTCCTTTTTTCACTACACAGCAGAGACAAATCTCCCACTGTTAACAAAGTAACTATCTTTTACTATGAGTAAATTTGAAATACAATTAAGTCATTTTATATAAGTAAAATTTAATCAGAGTAATAGTACTTGAGTAGTAAATTTTAGTATTCGTTCCACCTCTGTTTATAACCTTTCCATTTTGTTTATACTTGCACCAAATGTTAGACACAGCTGACTGGGAACAACCAACATATTTTGTCACACTACAGGTTTTATAATCATTCAATCTTTCCATTGTTGCAAATGAAAACTCTTGCTTTCTCTCACTTAGCCAATCCAACAGCTCGATAAGGTCTGTAAGCACTCCCTTTTCACTGCACAATAAGTTATATTTTTAGACTCGTATCAGTATTTGTTTTAGAAATGCACATTTCAAGGTGACTGCATAATCTTTTCCTTGAGTATTTCCATATTGTTTCTTCTACGTGTTCTGAAAAATGTATGTTTTTGGTTTGTTTATTCGCTAGGGATTAACAAAGCTGGATGAACATCCTAAAAGTGATGTGATTCCACAATTTCTGCCAGAAAGAGAAGCGGATTTGGTGTTGTGTGCAATACCTATTAGCATTGTATATCTGCCAAAAATATCAACTTTTATATTTTAGCTCCTCAGTATGACCCATTTTACTGCCAATATTCATAGTATTTATTAAGATTGCATGTCTGTTTGCTTTATATTGTGTACCTGTGAGCAATTGGTGTGGATGAACCCATTAATTAGTAAAGTCAAACCCTCCAGTATCACTGCGCAAAGAAATGATCATAAGCAGGTTTTCCATCCACCAAGTTCGCGAATTTTGAAACGCACAAAGAAAAGCCTGAATTGAAATAGTCACAAATATGAAAAAAAACAAATATCGCAAAAAGAGTTTTATGCTTGGACAAGATGGAAAAGTTAATATATTGCTAATATATCTGAAAAGCAATATAAGGTGATGGAAAAGGTTTTTCAAATAAACGATGACATATCAAGTTGAAAGTCACATGATTATGTTCCACCTGATCACACCAAAAACAAAATCAAAATCGGTATTGTTACCTTTAGATATGATCGGCCCGACTGAATTCCATCTTAATTGGTTCCAAAAGGGCATTTGAACTCCGATTAGTTTGAACTCGGAAGCAAATTTTCCCATAAGAAGTAATGTAAATAGGATTACTCCATTCCCGACCCCCAAATGATTGTTTTTACACCTATATTCGTATGGAATTAATTATTAAATGCATGAATAAAGCAACAGAACGGAATGGTGTCTGAAATCTGTAGACTAATATAATATACATAAGAATACTGTTACATAATAATATAACAATAAAATAATATTATATACATAATATACATATGACTGCACCCTAGGTCTTCTTCATTTGGGATCGCACTATTGAGTGTTTTATTTAGGAGGCACATGTTCAAAGTCTGAATTTTTGTTCAAATTTGGGGGCAAAACAAATTCAAACAGTCCGTTCGATAGTCAAATTGTTCAATTCAAGAGGCGTTAGAATTCCAAAGTTTCCCTGTAAATTTGCCTGTTTAAGCGGGAAAGAAAATGAATGAATGAATGAATGAATGAATAGGTGGGATGTGAACACGACTTAATTCACATTTTTTTCTACCGAAATGTCATACAGGCACGTAACATTTGCAAAATGTTTAGTTGGAAACCTGGTCATAGACACTTATTACAGTTAAGACACCAAATAACTGTCATATTAGCCAGAGATTTGCATATGTTGTTGCTTCCTCAGGCCACTAGTCCACTGACCTCCTTTGCAACTCAATTTAGCAACTTGTTGAATCACATTATTGTTTTAAATTCAATCCTGTACATGACACACGTTACTTTGAATGGCAATTTTTTGACACTGCTCCTAACCCCAGATGTCAGTATTGGTTCCCTGCAGGCTGCTATTTGGTGTTGGAACTGAACTGACATCACCAGGCAAGACCCACCTCTTTTGCAATAGAAAAGCACAAAGGGCTCCACACTAACCACTCGCACCTTGCCATTGGAAAAGGGATATGCAACAAGTCTTTTTAAGAGTCTAATAAAGAGGAACATTCAGTTTGGCTATATAGTGACAAGCACCTGGTTTTCCACCTTTGTCTAAACTGTAAATAATAACAGACAAAGCCGAGTCAAAACGCAACACAGCCAACAACTACAAATAACAACCTGTCAGTTGCTCTGGTGCAAGTCATCAGTAGCAGATGTCATAGTTAATGTGGTTGGTAGCTCCCTCAGCATCTTCATGTGTGCTTAATAGGCGACACTGAACAATAGACAGAGGAGGACTAACGTCTCTTCTGCAGAGCAGAAAAACATGTGAGCCAGGAGACAAAGAGAGCTGGAGTAAGGGAGGGGTGGAGTGTGGTTTACTGCGCTGCAGGAAGGGAGGTCATGATGGAGGGAATGAGAGGAAGGAACAAGGTTCTGAAGCTATCACTGCTTCTAAAAGCCTGCACCAAAGGCAATGTGTTTATGTCTATCATGTTCTTATTACTCCATCTCTATCTCCATTTCAGACTATTTTTTATTGATTAGCACATAAAAACAAATTTTCATGAACCATTAACAAATAAGTTATGAAAACTTTCAACAAGCAGTGGCAGATCATCAGGAAAGATGGCGAATTTATTGCATATGCCAAATTTAAGGGTGAATTGTTCCCAGTATGTTTCAAAAGATAGTGGTACCTCGGTTCTCGTCTTTAGTTTCTTCCAGGTTTGTTGAGAACCAAAAATGACGAGTACAGAGCAAATTTTTCCCATAAGGAATAATATAAATTGAATGAATTTATATTATGAGTTGATTTATAAAGATGTTTCCTGATTTACAAAGGAGATACGGTCCGTTAAATCCATCATAAGTTAAATGTAACATGAACTGAGGAGTTTTTGGTGTATCATAGCTTAGACGAGGTTGAAGTTGGCTTCTTATTCGCATTTTCAGGTCCACCTTAAATGGCTGCAGTTACATTATGACGTCTCTAGAAGTTAATGTTTAAAACACTACAGCTGGCAAAAATCATTAACTTGATGCTTATTTTATAATATTTTGAAAAATCTCATGTGAGTAATGGATTGAAAGTGCAAAACAATTACTCTATTGGTTAACTAACTGCAGCCTGTGTTCTGGAGCATTCAATTCCCGTTTTGCTTTCGGTTGGCTCTTATAAACTAACTCTATTTAGGATCCATTGAGACTTATTTGCAGTAAGATTACAGTACGGTAGATGTAAAAATAAATAAAACACAATATACTCAGCACAGATCTTCTCTGCGCAAAAGCTACTGTGAATCTGAATCACTAAATCCCTTTATACCAAATTGCCCACCATGAATCGTAAATCGAGGTTCAGCTGAGATTCAGCTTGACTCATACAAGTTTAAGCAAGTGTGCCAAGTACAGAGCAACCGACGAGAACCGAAACAAATTTTTCTAGTTACAATAGTTCGAGAACCGACTTCGAGGAGTTCCATGTTGGTCGAGAACTGAGGTACCACCGTTTATCCATAACCGTTACAACCCTGCAAAAATGAAAATTATTTTTATTTTGAAAACCTGTTCTAACTGGTGTTAGAAGGGGGGAAAACAGAAACGTGCACAAAAGTAACAGCGGCATGCCAACACAGCTGCCAGGCACATAAGCAACAGGCTGCTTCAGGAAAAAGAATGACTAGCTAAATAAAAAGAATGGTGGAATAAAGAAATACAAAAGGGTTAGAAAGAGGGTGTGAGGAAAGTGAGTGGCACTGTGTTTGCCATCGCACCACGCTGAGTTAATGCCAAAGCCAGAGCCAATGTCTTTCGCCACTCCCCTTCAAGTTCACACATACCAACAACATAGTGAAGCAGTGCTACGCTTTGGCAGATAACACACTGCACTTCTTCCAAACAGGGCAAAGTTCACTATACATGTACAGGAGCCACATCCTTACACACACACACACACACACACAGATGCTCGTCATGTGACAGATCCACTCTAGCAAGCCACAGACATTTCAATAAAGAGACTGCAATAGAAAAACAGGGTGCCTGCATGTTCCCCTAGGGCAAATAAGGGGGGAAACCATGGCAGCTGTCTCTGCTTCACAAAAAGCCTGCAGATAAAAAATGTCCATTAAGCCAATCCTGTTTTGATATGTTCACCCACTGAAGAAAACAAGATCAGCAAAACCGATAAGACAAGCAAGAGATCAAATACAGCTTCCATTCACACCTGAAATGCACCTTCAACCCTCTAGGGATAAACGATATAATTACATGACTTATGTAAGGATACCCTTACTGAGAGGGTGGCCCTATTTTTTAAGCAAACCTCAGCAAAATGAACTACCAGGATACTTATTGTGTACTGAGAAAATGCCTTCCTTCTGCAGCCCTCTCCACAATCTATTAGAGAAGGAGCCCAGTCCAGATAAAGAGGGACAGTAATGAATATGAACAGGGTGAAATAAATGCTTGCCACACATACAGCAGAATTTTCCTGCAGCTCGATAAACTGGTAGCCAACTAGCTTTGAATTTACTTGTTAGTAACAACCCCGAAGTTCTGGTGAAAAATTAACACCAGACAGCTGTCTAGAATTATTTGGGAATTTATTTGGGAAGTTATTTAATATTATGTCATATATTCTGCATGTCTGTTTGCAGCTGTTTGCTGTTAGTTAATCAAGAATTTCATCATCTCAGCTTTACTGTGCAGTATTTTACTGGTACATCCGGTTTACTAGGGACACAAAAATCACACCCCTCATAGAGACTGACGATGCATTCTGTTTATCATGCCATCTAATGCAATTGCATGTGTTGAACACCAGAGGGTGCATTCATACGTCATGCTCCCATACACATTTAAAACTCCTTCACATTACTTTGAACACATTAATTTGAATTATTATTTTTCAGAAATAAAAATGGAATGTTTTCACTCAGTTATTTAATCTATGTTGAAGCTATAACAGATCATTTAATTTACAATTTTAAACCTCGTGACAGAGGAGGCAACTTCACTACACACCCCTGTCTCTGTCTGTATCATTTCCAGATGCTTAACAGAAGGTAATTTGTTGTCACAGTGCCCATTACATGTCCTGCCATTAACAGTCAGCCACAGTCGCTTTCTTTTCAGAAGAAACCTGGACTGTTATGGACTGGAATCTTATCGTCTTTAGCAACTAATCCAGGTTCTGTTTGGGATCTGATGACAATCAGGTTTGAGTACAGAGGCCTTGTGATGAGTGCTTCAAACTTGCCTTTGCTGTGGAGCAACACACTGCCCCAACTGCTGGTGTGATGATCTGGGAAGCCAATGCATACAGCAGACAGTCACCCCTAATAATGATACAAGGGACACTAACAACTCAGCGATATGTGCAGGACATGTGCGACCACATGTGTGTCTCTCATGGCAGATGTTCCAGCTGGCATTTTTCATCAGGATAATGCTCACCCACATACAGCAAGGGTTATCCAGGAATGTCTCTGCCAGATTGCAACATTTCCTTGGCCTGAATGGTTGCCAGATTTATCGCCAATCATCCATTTATGGGACCAACTGGTAGCTGGGACCCCAGCTTCAGCAACCTATGAGTGTGCAGGATCTACAGGTCTAGCTACAACATGTGAGACAAAAATATTATACTTGGTCATTTATTTATTGAGCAAAATGATCCAATATTACATATTAGGGAGTGACAAAAGTATGTGAACCTCAGGTGTTTTCAATCAATGGGATGACAATCAGGAGTGAGTGGGCACCCTGTTTTATTTAAAGAACAGGGATCTATCAAAGTCTGCTCTTCATAACACACGTTTGTGGAAGTGTATCATGGCAAGAACAAAGGAGATTTCTGAGGACCTCAGACAAAGAGTTGTTGATGCTCATCAGGCTGGAAAAGGTTACAAAACCATCTCTAAAGAGCTTGGACTCCACCAATCCATAGTCAGACAGATTGTGTACAAATGGAGGAAATTCAAGACCATTGCTATCCTCCCCAGGAGTGGTCGACCAACAAAGATTACTCCAAGATCAAGGCTTGTAATTGTTGGCGAGCTCACAAAGGACCACAGGGTAACTTCTAAGCAACTGAAGGCCTCTCTCACATTGTTAATGTTCATGAGTCCACCACCAGAAGACCACTGAACAACAATGGTGTGCATGGCAGGGTTGCAAGGAGAAAGCCATTGCTCTCCAAAAAGAACATTGCTGCTCATCTGCAGTTTGCTATAAAGATCACGTGGACAAGCCAGAAGGCTATTTGAGGAAAGTTTAGTGGACGGATGAGAGCAAAATAGAACTTTTTGGTTTAAAAGAAAAACATTGTTTGGAGAAAGGAAAACACTGCATTCCAGCATAAGAACCTTATCCCATCTGTGAAACATGGTGGTGGTGGTAGTATCATGGTTTGGGCCTGTTTTGCTGCATCTGAGGCAGGACGGCTTGCCATCATTGATGGAACAATAAATTCTGAATTATATCAGAGAATCCTAAAGGAAAATGTCAGGACATCTGTCCATGAACTGAATCTCAAGAGAAGTATGTGAACCACTGTATACACCTTGTGAATTCCTTGATAGGCTCTGGACTCCCATACAACCCTGGCCAGTATAGGAGGGGCGAGTAGTCTGAAAAAATGATATTGTATAGCAGTTAAGCTAGCAAGAACATTATTATTGGCACTCTTGATTGTTTAGTATAAAATGTCTTTAGAAATAAGTGGATATGAATCAACTTTGTATCATTAAGATATTTAGATAGCATGTTACTATTGTTTGCACAACCTTTGGTATTAATGACATCCTCCCAACATTTTTGGATACATCTGTGAGCCTCTTGCACCTGTCTGTTGGTAGTTTCTTCCACTCTTCCAATCCAATTCTCTCAAGCTCTAGAATTTTGGGGTAGCTTTTCCAAAAGCTGATTTCAGCTCTCTCCAAAGATTTTCAATTAGACTGCGGTCAGGACTTATTGTCGGCCAGTTCAAATATCCATTCTTGTGTACTTTTGGACGCGTGCCTTGGGTCATTATCCTGTTGTAGGACCCAATTTGTTCGACTCAAACCTAGTTTTCTTACAATTGGGAGCACATTTTGCTCTAAAAATGCTCCTCTGATTTAATTGTTCCAGTAACATGTTCAAGTCCCAGAGGCAGCGAAGCATCCCCACAACATTATGGATCCTCTACTATGTTTCACTAAAGGTAGGGTGCACTTTTCTTTTTAGGCCTCATTTCATCATCTATTAACATAATGCTGGTATAAACTGCCAAGGGGCACTAGTTTGGTTTCATCCGTCCATATAACATTTTTCCAGAATGATTGTGGTTTTCTGTGTAAGTTCAGTAGTTGTCTTTATGCATTTGTTTAAACATTGTGATCCTCCTTGGCCTTTGCACCTAAAGTCCTGTTTTGTTCAGTGTAACCATCACTGCAAATGTATCCAGCTCAGCATGAAGTTATTTGGATGTTGTACATGGTTTCACTGCCACATTTCAAACCAATTTGTATAGGGTTGTATCATCAATCTTCCTCTTTCCACTATGTCCTGGAAGCTTCTGGACTGCTCCATGAGTAGAGAACTTCTTGATAACATTTTGAACCATTGAACCTGAGATGGCAAGTTCTTTGTATCCTTTAGACTGCTTGTGCTTGGTGATAACAACATTCCTGGTCTGCTTAGACAGCTCTCTTGTCTTTGCCAGTGTGAACAATAAACAGGGAATAAAACTGGTCTTTGTGACAATCATTCATAGGCTTGTTAATTAAAATCATGTGAGTACTGACAAGGTGGGAACAGGTGACACACAATTTCTAATTAATCCCAGGTTAGACAGATTTTGTCCTTTGTTTCAAACTGAACAAAGGGTCAAATAAAAAAAAAACAGCTATAGTGCTTTTACAGTGGAGCATTGTCTCAAATCAGCTTTATTGAGGTCCAAAGCCCTAATAGAGCAAGTCTAAGGCAACAGTGACAAGGAAAAACATCCTAAATGTTATAAGGAAGAAACTTTGGGAGGACCAAGACTCAAAAAGTGACCCAAACTTCTTGGACAGACATAAGAATGGATTAAACTGAGTTAATTAATACCTTTATAGTAATAGTAAACAGAAGCTAAATATAAACATTAAAAGAGAGAACATATTTAAATAAGGTATAATAAATGAAATACAATATAGTTATGTGTAGACTGATAAATGAAAGATAATACAATATTATAAAGAGTATAATAAACATAAAGAAAATAAAACGTACAGAATTTAAGACAATAGTATATGTAATAAATAAAATTGTAAATATAAATTTTGTATCCTTTTTATCCTTGTTTTTTGTGTGTGACTTCTGCTTTTCTGTATCAAACATGCAAGTTTGTATACACACTATACACACAGTTTAAACAAACACTATATTTTACATGGTGTACTTACTGTTCAGGGGTGCTGTTGACCACAACTTTAGAATATGGTTATAAATATAATTTACAACATAAAACTGCTTTACAGTGGTGCTTGAAAGTTTGGGAACCCTTTAGAATTTTCTATATTTCTGCATAAATATGACCTAAAACATCATCAGATTTTCACACAAATCCTGAAAAAAGATAAAGAGAACCCAGTCAAACAAATGAAACAAAAATATTATACTTGGTCATTTATTTATTGAGGAAAATTATCTAATATTACATATTAGTGAGTGGCAAAAGTATGTGAACCTTTGCTTTCAGTATCTGGTGTGACCCCCCTGTGCAGCAATAACTGCAACTAAATGTTTCCTGCAACTGTTGATCAGTCCTGCACACCGGCTTTAGCCCATTCCTCCGTACAGAACAGCTTCAACTCTGGGATGTTGGTGGGTTTCCTCACATTAACTACTCACTTCAGGTCCTTCTACAATATTCGATTGGATTAAGCTCAGAACATTGACTTGGCCATTCCAAAACATTAACTTTATTCTTCTTTAACCGTTCTTTGGTAGAACGACTTGTGTGCTTAGGGTCGTTGTCTTGCTGCATGACCCACCTTCTCTTGAGATTCAGTTCATGGACAGATGTCCTGACATTTTCCTTTAGGATTCTCTGATATAATTCAGAAGTCATTGTTCCATCAATGATGGCAAGCTGTCCTGGCCCAGATGCAGCAAAACAGGCCCAACCATGATACTACCACCACCATGTTTCACAGATGGGATAAGGTTCTTATGCTGGAATGCAGTGTTTTCCTTTCTCCCAAACAATGTTTTCTTTTAAACCAAAAAGTTCTATTTTGGTCTTATTCATCCACAAAATATCCTTCCAATAGCCTTCTGGCTTGTCCACGTGATCTTTAGCAAACTGCAGACGAGCAGCAAAGCAATGTTCTTTTTGGAGAGCAGTGGCTTTCTCCTTGCAACACTGCCATGCTCATGTTGTTCAGTGTTCTTCTGATGGTGGACTCATGAACACTAACATTAGCCAATGTGAGAGAGGCCTTCAGTTGCTCAGAAGTTGCCCTGGTGTCCTTTTGTGACCTCACCACCTATTACACACCTTGCTCTTGGAGTGATCTTTGTTGGTCGACCACTCCTGTGGAGAATAACAATGGTCTTGAATTTCCTCCATTTGTACACAATCTGTCTGACTGTGGATTGGTGGAGTCCAAACTCTTTAGAGATGGTTTTGTAACCTTTTTCCAGCCTGATGAGCATCAACAACTCTTTTTCTGAGGTCCTCAGAAATCTCCTTTGTTCGTGCCATGATACACTTCCACAAACGTGTCATGAACAGCAGACTTTGATAGATCCCTGTTCTTTAAATAAAACAGGGTGCCCACTCACACCTGATTGTCATCCCATTGATTGAAAACACCTGACTCTAATTTCACCTGCAAATTAACAGCTAATCCTAGAGGTTCACATACTTTTTCCACTAATATGTAATATTGGATCATTTTCCTCAGTAAATAAATGACTAAGTATAATATTTTTGTCTCATTTGTCTAACTGGGTTCTCTTTATCTACTTTTAAGACTTTTGTAAAAATCTGATGATGTTTTAGGTCATATTTATGCAGAAATATAGAAAATTCTAAAGGGTTCACAAACTTTCAAGCACCACTGTCAATGGAGTCCCAGCATTTAGGATTCAGACCAAATAAAACTGTAGGAGTGTCACTATTTTACAAACTTCTTTCACACTCTGACACAGTTGTTGTAAACTGAACCGTTTGTCAAAACAGAAAAGTGGGTGTTCTGTTAAACACAATGGCTTGTGATGGCAAGATAAATCAGAAATAAATTTATTGTGATTTGGCATTTATAGTAGCTAAAGTAGCTTGTAGATTTTCAGGAGTCTACTGCTGGAGCAATTTATCTAGCTGAAAACAAATCCATTCAAGTACAGCTCCTTGGCTCTGTTGGTCGTTTCTTTCACTGTCACGTTTTTGAAATCATACTGTGCTGTTGTGCAACAGGCAAGAACTGGAGGGCACAAAAGCAGAAGTGCAGGGATACTGTGTGGTTATGGAGGAATGCTGGTTTTCTTAATGACATGTGACTCCTGAGAGCAGACAGCAATAGTAAAAGACTAGAAAGGCTGTTGTGCTGCTTTAAATTTATGTATTGTCCAAGCCGACATTCTGGCCTCCACTATTTGGCATATTAACTTTCTATTGAACAGTAGTATTGACACTCTTGGTAAAGATGGGTAAAAATGTATTTGTAGTTAATTAGATTAATACACATCAAAAATCTGACAGACGGCTAAACTTTAATTAAAATAGATTTATATTAAGAAAAACGTTTCATAGCTGTTTTTATAGCCATTGCCTGATTTCTCAATGTCAACACATGCTTAACTCATTTAATTTGTGGATTCTTTATTCATGCCTATGTTAATGAATGACTGAGAACATTTTAAATCTGTGTAACCTTATGTGTATATCCAAATGCCAAAATCTAGTCTCAGAGCAAAAATTAAGAAGTTTAAATTGTAATACACCTATATGGAAAATGACACCGATGTACACTCACTGACAAAAGAAATATAAGATTAAATAGATCAATAACTCTTACAGCAGAATGAAGATTGTTTCCAGGGAAACAATCCATTCCAGTTCCATTTAAAGCTTACATCTAGTTAGTTGTTAGGTGGACTTTAGTGGCGCAGCTGTCCATGGTTTCATCATATTATCATGAAACTGGATGGTCAAAATACTAACAAAAAAAGGGAAAACTCTAACAGTTATTTATCTCCCACACAGCCTATTGTTTGTTTGGTCCAAAACAGTATGACATTCAAGAATGCAAAAAGACCTTATCAGTGTTTTTATTTTTATTTCCATGACCACATTACACCACTATTTAGGATGGGCTTTCCTCTTCTCTCTCTCTCTCTCTCTCTCTCTATCTCTCTCTCTCTCTCTCTCTCCAATTGACATAATGATGACTGTAACTAATTAATGCTGCACCAACACCTACCCACCTACAGTAACCTTCAGTATGTTTTAACTCTTGGTTTTCAAAAGAAAGTTGCCATTTCTGTGAAAAAAGCGCTGTTTTTCAACTGGAAACAGCATTTTTGACCCCAATTCCCAAGCCACCTCCAATGTACTGGTGTGTAACTCTGACATTTGTCCTCGAATGTGCCCTAAGTCAAGTCCCCCATCACACACGTTTGTCTTTCTAACTTGAGGGGACTTACAGTAACTATATTACTGCAGCCCTATATCTAACCATAAATTAATCTCTGTAACAAAAAGCAAATATTTTGGCTCATTTGGACTTTTGGGTATGTCAAAAGAATACACAGCCACCCAGCACATGCCAGTACACACCTTGTGTCAGTCCCAAGCTCAGAAAGGGCATCTGGTTTAAACATATGCCAAACCAAATATGCAGATCATGAATGCAATTTCCATATGGGATTGGTCGAGGCCTGGCATACCAACAACCACCAGTGGTACTGTTGGCCAGCGGAGTATCAGTGGAAACTACTGTTGGGTAGACGAGAAAGCGTTCGTGGTCATTGTCAGAACTTTGAATGTTGGCACTATTACTGATAAAGGGAGAGAGCTGGCTGATATGATGGAGAGGGGAAAGTTAGGATGTTCTACCATGAGGCAGATGGGAGATGAATTGGGGAAGGTTGAAGGAAGTTTGAAGGTTGAAGGTTGAGTGTATTGGAGGTAAAGAGAGTATGTGACAGGCTGATGAGTGTGAAGCTGAAAACTGAAGGAATGATTATCATCAGTGCATATACCCTGCAAATGAGGCGAGGGAGAAGAATGAGGATTTCTGTACGGAGTTAGATGAATTGGTAAAGAGAGTACAAAAGGATGAAAGAGTGGTGATTGGAGCAGATTTCAATGGGCATGTTGGTGAAGCAAACTGAGGTGATGAGGAAGTGATGGGTAGGTACGGTGCCAAAGAGAGGAATGTGAAATGACTGTTGGTGGTGTATTTATGCAAAAAGGATGGTGATGGCTGTGTTGAATATGTATTTTGGTAAATAAGATCTAGGGTTCTGCGATATGACAATAAATATATCGGCTGACGATAGAAAAACATCTATAGTTTAATATTACACTCTATCGTCTATTTCGTTGTGTCGCAAAATACAAGTCGTAGGGCAGTGTTTTTGTTGTTTGGATGATGCATTGCAGGCGACACAAACAAACTTGGAGGAGAGTGAACGCAATGCAGAACTGGGTCATTTCAAACAGGAGAGACCAGGAAGCCACTGGTGCATGTTCGTGATGAGAAAGTGTTAGATTTCAGTTGTGTTTTGAGTGCTACTTAGTTAACAAAACAGTCTCTCTGTGTATTGATAGCGCATTACTAAAGTGGGAGTAGGGAGACTAATGAGTAGGGATGCATTTCAGACACAGCCATATCTTCAGTGTGGAAGGTCTTCAGAGCAGTCTGTGTGCAATACATGCATAGCGGAACTAAGGAGTGGAGAAAGAACTCAGAGAACATTCGGAACAGCAAATTTAATAAGACATTTAAAACATCATCACCCTGTTGAATATGTGGAATTTCACAAAACTAACAAAAAAGGCAACAGGTTAAAAAGCTAAAGCTAGCAAGAGCACAGAACCAGGCACAAACCAGCAGGCCTTGCCATCTTTCCATTCTTTAGGAAGAAAGAAAATCGGAATCGGCTGGTCATAATGTAAAAAAATATCAGAAACCGAAACAGGCCAAGAAAATTGCAATAGGTGCATTTCTATGTTACTATTTAATATATTGTTGTATGTTTAATTAACAATTTGGACAACATTTCTAAATAAAAGGAAAATATTTTTTTGTTGTATAAATATAATTCAACATGTAATAAGAAATAGGTCATTTCATTTGGTCATTTTATTAAAAAAGTGTATTCACTCAAGTTATAGTAAATGTGCTATATCGTGATGTTTATCGTTATCGGGAAAAGAAATTTTGGTCATATCGCACATCCCTAATATGACGTCTAAGAGCAGAGGAAGGTGCACAAAGGTAGACTATGTCCTATGCAGGTAAAGCAACCTGAGAGAGACTAGAAACTGTAAGGTGGTAGTAGGCGAGAGGGAAGTTAGACAACAGCGGCTGGTGGTTTCTACTTGCCATGTATTATTTATTCATTTATTCATTTTCTTATCCACTTAATCCTGGTCAGGATCATGGGAAAGCCAGTGACTAGCCGGCAGCACAGGGCACAAGACAGGAACAACCCTAGACAGGGTGCCAATCCATCATAGGCCACATACACACACATTCACACACATACTCACACTAAGGGCACTTTAGAAACACCAATTAACCTTTGGAATGTGGTAGGAAACTGGAGTGCCCGAAGTAAACCCACATGGACATGAGGAGAACAAGCAAACTCCACACTTACAGAGCCTGAGGTCAGGATCGGGCCAGGCACACTGGAGCTGTGATGGTGATTTTAAATACAATGAGAGATGTTTCATGTCTTACTAAACTGCTGTCCCAACCCCCATCATATTCAACAAAGGTGTATCCTTAGATAAACTTTGCTGTCCAGGTTGTTCACTGTCATTTCTTTTAGTAACTACCTGCTTGGTAAGGTAATTTGATCTAAAAATATTTCAACCAAGGTGCAATTTGAGGAAGTCTGACAAAAAAAAAAAAAAAAATGGCACTGCATCCAATCTGATAAGAGGCCTAAGAGCAGCCAACAGGCAACAGAAGAAAAGTTTACTCTTAGTGACCTGGAATTGTTCCAGTATTTCCAGGCTTCAGCAAGAGAGGTACTTTTCAGATGCTAATCACATGTTCCCTGAAGTTACACTCCAAGTACTGTCCCTTTTGCAGGGGAATTATTTTCCTTGGCACATACTGAGCGTCTGAAAAAGCACACTGCTGAACCTGAGCTTCCCCATTCCCTGTCCGTTTCACACTCTGCTTTAACACCATACGCCCCAGTGCAGTATAGTGTCAGCAGAGAGAAAATAGAGAGAAAAAGGAAATACCTTGTTATATAAGATAAAACGACAATAACAAGCCATCACAATATCACCATTGTCTGAGAGTTGGCATGAGCTTGGTGTTTCAGTTGCACTGCTTTCCTGCTTTTACCATGCTGCTGCTAAACAGCAGGATCAGAAAAGGCGTTCTGAAGAAAACTCAATTAAGTCTGTGATATGCACCATATGGACCTTGTTTTGGGACTGAGCCAAGTAATTACTGATTGTTGTGGAGACACGGTTAAGTGCACATTTTAAGTTAACCTTATTAGAGTAAAACTGTAGATGGTAAATAACACAAAAGGAATGCATTTAGTAACTCAAATTACTGTGTAAAGTGAGTTTGCACTCCTGAAAGCCTAAAGATGTCGGAAAAGGCCTTGAACCTGGCAAGAGCCGGCTGCTTGTTTTCACTCCTCACAATAATGTGAGTTTGGTACATCCTCTAAATCCTACTTCGTTTCCTGCGTGTGTAATTAGGCGACTGTAGGTCGTTCGTCAAAATTTCTGAGCTGCCACAAGTCAGCCTGCCAGCTTCTTACAACTGGTCGTTTCCTGCTACAGGGAAAACATAAACATGAAAAGAATAGCCAAAGCCCACATGCGTTCTAGAGGAAGGACACAGACATCTTGAGATCCAGAACATCTTGGACAAATTACGATAAAGCCATACAGCCCCTGCAAACCAGAAAAATAACCTCAAATGCGTTTAATAAAGGCAGATGCTTTACATCCCGGATGAAAACCTGAATATGTAATATTTGTGCCCCGGTGTATATAGATATTAGCATAATATAATATACTATAATAGTATATTTTCTCCCGGGTAACAGTAATACAGTCTTTTGCAGGCATTTGGGCATCCCTGGTCAAATTACATGTTTGGGCATCCTCACACTCAAAATGGAGTAAAACAGCCTTTAGCACAAATCAAAGCCCCCAAACATGCAAAGAAATTAAATGCTAACACCTTACAAAAGAACACTTGCAGATCATGGTGCCCAAATATTTCTGTTTCATTTTATTAGATATGCACCAAAATGAAAATTTTTGGCCAAAACCAAAACTAAGTAAAATTAAATATTTGGAATACCAAACACATTTGTTGCAGGTTTTGCAGTTTAATCAAGCACAAAGTCATTAACTTTTGTTTGTTTAGTTTCTTTTTTTTTTCTAGATCAGGCCTGAGTAAACATGGAGCTAGAAAATTTGAATGTTCCTTTTTGTCAAGGCAGGGTGAGGAAACTATCCAACTTTGTGGATGAATATGTGGAAAGCTAAAAAACAAAATAAAATGACTGAATTACATCGCACGTGTTGTTCTGTGTCTCTAGCGTTAAATATGTATGTAATTACAGTGGTGCTTGAAAGTTTGTGAACCCTTTAGATTTGTCTATATTTCTGCATAAATATGACCTAAAATATCATCAGATTTTCACACAAGTCCTAATAGTAGATCAAGAGAACCCAGTTAAACAAATGAGACAGAAATATTATACTTGGTCATTTATTTATTCAGGAAAATGATCCAATCTTACAGAGTGACAAAAGTATGTGAACCTCTAGGATTAGGAGTTCATTTGAAGGTGAAATTAGAATCAGGTGTTTTCAATCAATGGGATGACAATCAGGTGTGAGTGGGCCCCCTGTTTTATTTAAAGAACAGGGATCTATCAAAGTCTGCTATTCACAACACACGTTTGTGGAAGTGGATCATGGCACGAACAAAGAAGATTTCTGAGGACCTCAGAAAAAGTGTTGTTGATGCTCATCAGACTGGAAAAGGTTACAAAACCATCTCTAAAGAGTTTGGACTCCACCAATCCACAGTCAGACAGATTGTGTACAAATAGAGGACATTAAAGGCCATTGTTACCCTACCCAGGAGTGGTCCACCAACAAAGATCACTCCAAGAGCAAGGTGTGTAATAGTTGGCGAGGTCACAAAGGAAACCCACCAACATCCCAGAGCTGAAGCTGTTCTGTATGGAGGAATGGACTAAAATTCCTCCAAGCCGGTGTGCAGGACTGATCAACAGTTACAGGAAACATTTAGTTGCAGGTATTGCTGCACAGGGGGGTCACACCAGATACTAAAAACAAAGGTTCACAAAATTTTGCCACTCATATGTAATATAATATGTAATACAGGATCATTTTCCTCAATAAATAAATGACCAAGTATAATATATTTGTCTCGTTTCTTTAACTGGGTTCTCTTTGTCTACTTTTAGGACTTGTTGTTTGAGGTCATATTTATGCAGAAATATAGAAAATTCTGAAGGGTTCATAAACTTTCAAGCACCACTGTATGTAAATGTACTTTATTATACATTTCACATATTAATGCTTTGACTCTTGTTAGTTTTTATCAATTAATTTGTGTCCAGTTAAAAGCTAAATGAGCTAAACCACAGATCTCATACAGAAAGGCCTACATGTTCCCTCATGTTCTTATGTTAGCTTCTGTCTACATTTTTATCTGTTTCTCTTATCACAACTTGTCAAAAAATTACGTGTTACGAAGTTCCTCCAAAAAGAAGCATTAAGGAAGGAATGGTAAAAGGACAAAGACTAGAATCCAGACCTGTAACTCTTTGCTAGTGTTTGTGCAGAGGGTGTGACACAATCAGTAACCAGCTATAATGTCTCATTAACCAGTCTTAGGGTTCCGTTGTCGGTTAGAAGACAGCGCCCTACATAGGAAGTAGGCAGCAAGGCTAGACAGACCCGATGAACGCTCGGTAATAGTGATGGCGGCACGGCGCACTCATTACTTTAAAAAGAAGTAGCAAACTAACATTCACGTTAAGTCATTTAACTCAACGTTAGCTTAAACTAGACTCATTATTTTAACTACAAAATATAACAGCCTATCAATAGCTAGCTTGTGAGGACCTGATTCCAATTATTCATTCATTCATTCACTTTCATATCCGCTGAACAGGACCGGGGGAGAGCCGGTGCCTCGCCGGTAGCAAAGAGCACACACACTCACACACTAGGGGCACCAATTAACCTAACACACGTGTCTTCGGACTGTGGGAGGAAACCGGAGTACCTGGAGTAAACCCACATGGACATGGGGAGAACATGCAGACCCCGGACCTGATTTCAATTTAAAAAATCATCCATTAGTATGCATATTTCTGTCTATAAGTATGCAAACAGATGTGATGTGTGGCCAGTGCTATCAAAAAACACATGTAAATAGAATTCGGGTTAATAAATCATGTTCTGTTTAACCTGCCTCTGAGATGAAGGCAGTGAAAGTGAAAGTAGGTCAGTCATCAGATCAGGCTGTAGCAATTTGTTTTTGCCAGAGCTGTCAAAATGCTCGTGCTGATCCAGTGACAATCAGTTATCAGAGAGCGGATATTGATTTCTTTTCTGCAAAAGCTGTCGGGAGTGCTTGTGCTGAATTAGTGAACACAAATATGACGAGCAAAGCTATCCAGCTCAATAATGAGAATCCGAAAGCTGACAAGGGAGGGAAAGGTGCACCTCTTGCTCATCCCAGCCCTGCAGGCCAGCAACCGCACACATTCTTCTTCATTTTACAGTAATTGAACACACCCTGAGTAGCTGTACACTGTAGCCTACTGAGGTTAACTGCCTTCTGTATCTAGGTTACCATTGATGGGTATGCAATCACAAACTCAAGGGTGTGTGGCACAGTCTTTTTAATCACAACCTGAGGGGCCAAAGTGCACTTCAATTCCACAAGATCAGTTCCCTCCCTGCTCCTCAGCCCCCAACGATGTAATCTCTCTGCTGTCTAAATTCCATCCACTCCTGAGAAATTACTATGGAGGTCAGATGGGATGAACTTAAATCTAATCTTTTAGTTTCTCAAGGGCTTCTAATGATTAATTACTTCAAGTGGTTTCGCACAAAAATACAAAAGTTTAAGTGCTTAGACATATACATTCATCAATGTCCATGGAAAAGGATGATGCCAGTATTTTTCGTTGTAATTTTTATTACGTCTATAGGGTGTGTGTGTTGGGGGCTCGCTCTCCTGTACAGAACAGAAAACTCAAACCTGTTTACATGAAACCCACTTATCAGGAAGTCCAAGGACATATTGTCCAAATAGCATCCCTAAATATTCCAAGTTAGCGCTGTCAAACAATTCAAATATTCTATCCCACCAATTTTATTGCGTTAATCACAACTTCTTGAATTTGACATTAAAAGTTCACTTAACAAGCACCATACTAGAGGACAACGTAAGCTTAACCACAAAGCATTTCTCACCTTTACATATACATTCACCTGCCACTTTAGTAGATACACCAGATTGCCCCTCTTTTGCCTTCATTCTTTGTCACAGATTCAGCAAGATGTTGGAAACTTTCCTCAGAGTTTATAGTCCATACTGATATGACAGCATCATGCAGATGCAAATCTCCCATTCCACCACATTCCGAAGGTGCTCTATTGGATCTGGTGACTGTGGAGGCCATTTGAGTACGGTGAACTCATTGTCATGTTCAGGAAATCTGTTTGAGCTTTGTGACATGGTGTGTATTCCTGGGAGAAGCCATTAGTAGATGGTACACTGCGGTCATACAGGGATGGACATGGTCAGCAACAATACTCAGGTAGGCAGTCGTGTTTAAACGATGCACTATTGGTATTAAGGGGCACAAAGTCATCATCATTTTCCTGTCGCTTGCCCCACCGAATGCGGGGTTCGCCCACTGCCACTCGATGCAACCGAGAATACTCCAGCTGACGCGTCGCTCCGTCTGTCGCCAGAGACCACACTCAAACCAAGCCAATTTAGTGTAATCAATTAACCTAACTTGCATGCCTTTGGACTGTGGGAGGAAACCAGAGTACCCGGCATAAACCCACGCAGACACGGGGAGGACATGCAGACTCCACACAGAAAGGACCCAGGCTGCTCCACTCTGGGATTGAACCCAGGACCTTCTTGCTGTGAGGCGGCGATGCTACCCACCGAGCCACCATGTCGCCTCTATTAAGGGGCACAAAGTGCGCCAGTAAAAATCCACCTCAACAGTACACCTGACCTGCTGCTACAATGCAAGATGGATCCAGGTTGTTTAAGCCAAATTCTGACCCTACCATCCAAATGTATCAGCAGAAATCATGGCTCGTCAGACCAGGCAACGTTTTCCCAATCTTCTGTTATTCAGTTTTGGTGAGCCTGTGTGAATTGTAGCCTCAGTTGCCTGTTCTTAGCTGACAGGAGTGGCACCCAGTGTGGTCTCTGTGAGTTAATGCAGCCTTTCTATCAGCTCGAACCAGTCTGGAAAATCTCCTCTGACCTCTGACATTGACAAGGCATTTTCACCCAGAGAACTGCTGCTCCCTGGATATTTTTTCTTTTTCCAGACTTTTCTCTGTAAACCCTAGAGATAGCTGTGTGTGACAATCTCAGCAGATCAGCAATTTCTGAAATACTCTTACCAGCTGGTCTAGCACCATCAGCCATGCCACATTCAAAGTCACTTAAGTCAACTTTCTTCTCCATTCTGATGCTCGCATTGAACTTCGGCAGATCGTCCTGATCATGTCTACATACCATTGAATTGCTGACTTGTTGCTGATTATCTGATTAGTTATTTGCATTAATGAGCAGTTGAACAGGTGTAACTAATAAAGTGAGTGTATATTTAGTCATTTAACAGACACACTTCTCCAGAGTGACTACAGCTGATCTCATAATGTACAATCCAAACAATTTAGGTTTAAGGGCCCAACAGTGGCAGCTTGTCAGTGCTGAGATTTCAGTTACACTGGAGTTACACTGTGTGTTTTTGCAGTGTCACACAGTAATGAGCAAATCTGTGTAAGAAAGTTCCCCAAGTTGTTTACAGTCCCATTCTAAAAGTGTTATATGTTGTATGTAGAATGTAAAAAATAGTGATTAAGGAACCATTTTGGATACAGCCCATAAGTTTGGTTGTCCCACAGTCAAATGATGAAAATGTGATCATATAAGTGAATGAGTTATATAAAATGATTGCTGTTAACGCATCCATTTTGACAGCGCTATTTAAAATATATCATCCCTCACATGCATGCGCCAAGTGTTCTCTGGGAACCCCAGTCTCACCCCTGCAACCATGTCTGAGGTTAAAACATGAAATAAAAGAAAAAACTACAGCCATTTCACTAACAATAAAGCATGAGGACGAGACAAACATTAGAGAAGGCCCTGCCAGAGGTGTTTGGCAGGCTACACAGCATGGGAAACAGAAAAATGAAACCTTGGTTAAATACACCATGTAACAATTTTCAAAAAAACGTTTTGTTCCCAGTTGTTAAGTGTGTTTTCCTGATTGTTTGTACCCTAAATGAATAGAAAAAAGTTATTATTCCCTGTAAACTTTGCTTTTGTGGTCAGCACAATTGAAATTGATCTATTTTTAAGGATATTCGCCATATTTCAAGATACTTAAGAAGCTTCTGGAATTGTGAGAACTATCAAGAAGTTTCTAGAACTGTCCCAGAATTATCTAGAACTTTCTGGGACTGTACAGAATTGTAGGTAGCTGTATAACTACAGTTCTATAGGGCCACTATAGCCCTTCCTGAGAGACGGAGAGACATGATCTAATTGATTGGGATTGCATAGTAAGTGGGCAACAGCCATCACAGACAAAGGGGAACTGACCTAGACAGACAGGTGTGAATTCATTCTCTATTCAGATTCTGATAACGACAGTATTCACACTTCACCCCACACCCATTACAGGAGGAGCTTAGGAAGGACCACTACTTTCAAATGTATATATTGTGTGTTACTCTGCTACCGGGTGATCAGTCTTACTCTGCTGAATCCTCAGTACACTCTTGTTTCTTTGATACTGCATGGAATAAAGATTGACCATTTTTAAATCGAGTTTGGAGAGACATCCTCTTTTTCGTTACAGTACACAGCAACTTAGTCCATTTAGATGGCATCAAGAGGTTGCATACATCCAGCAGACGCATTTTGCTATGTATGTGGCCATTTTATAAAGACAAGAGCGAAAAAAGTACTCTGTGGAAGCATCTGCTAAGATGTGTGAGGCCTACAAAGCATACTTCGGCATGCCTGTTGGTGACCTGCTTCTATAATAAAAATTCATAATTTTCGTTGCCGTGGTCACAAAAGCGAAGTTTATGATGAATGTAAGCAATTTTTAATTTGTTTTAGACATAAGCAATTGGAATATAACATTAAAAAGCTGGGAACAAAACTTGTGTTACATAGTGATATCAATGCACTACCAGTCAATAGTGATGAAAAAGAAGAGCCGTATCTAAAATGATGATTTGGGGCTTAAGTTGCAATTTCCTTTGACTCAAGGATTCATGAATGGGTTTTACAAAGGTACAAAAGTTTACCGTCTGCCCAAACAACTGCCTTTAAACTTCTGTTATAAATACATTTTAAGTATACAGGTTGGCTGTGCTTTTTTCGTTTTAAAACAAGCAAGGACGTAAAAATTAGTATCTGTTGCAACCACAAGTATGCTCAGGGACACAGCATCCATTTGGAAAGTGAGGGGGGGAGCAGAACGCCAAAATGCGGCCACCATAAACACAATCACTGTAACAACCCAGTTCTGTCACTGAGTTAAACCACTAACTACTTGTTTTGAAAAATAGTATGAATTTTCCCTTTTCCTCACTGAATCCATTAGCTTTAATAACAGCTTAAGAAATGCAAGCCTACTTCACAGTATCCAGCATAATCTAAAAAAATACTCAACACACAATCACATCTACTCAAGACACGACACATCTGTAATTTATCCAGTTCTAGCCAATGTTATGTTTGTATGTTTATATTTAAGTTACTGCATTATTGCCTGTCCTTATGTCAGAAGGTTAAGTGTAAAAGTCCTAGCCCCCCCATCCTGCAACTTCTGGGCCTTTGTACAACCCACTGCTGCTCAACTTTAATGTCCTTGAGATTAAACCATCTGCTAACTGATGTAAATCAACCAGCTCTTTGCCAAGGTGGTGACTGAAATAGCAGACCACAATGGCATGTCAAGTTTGAATGAGAAAGTCCAGCATTCTGACTGAAACAGTCATAACAGTTTAAGTAAATTAGTTACATTCATAAAGTTCATATATTATGAGCAGATACCTTTGTGTCAGCTACAAATAATCGATTGTTCCAGTAATGACTAAAAATGATGCTCTGAGTTTCAGATGCACGCTACATGCGCTAGTGCTTAGACCTCTACATGCAACAAGAGAGGCTGAAAAATGGAGACAGAAGAATGAAACAGAAAAAGCCCAGTATTCATTGCTCAATATGCTTTCTCTGTTCCTTCCTGCCAGAAGTAAACCACAATAACTCATGTGGGAAATCTGAATATATACGGCTACTTATCCATCTGAAAGACAATATAAAGCGTTACAACATCTTCTGTAGACATTTTTACAGAATTCTACTTTACAAAGCAAGCCCACTCCTGATTGGTGAAATAAGGAGCAAGGTAGAGGCCTTACAACAAATAGGTTAGCATTACTTTAAATTGCTCTGGGAAAGAATCATCAACTCAATGATATGTTTTTTTATGCAGAGCAAGCCAAATGAAACATGGGAGTGAATGCCAGGAATGATGTGGCCTGACCTACCAGAAACAAACAAACTCAAAAATGTTACACTTGGCTCAAAATATCTGATGATAGGAGGCTCTTGATTGCTGTGTCCTAAATGTTTGCTCAGAGGAATGTTCAAATTGTCCACTACACTATATAGGAACAGATAGTTTATCTGTATGTCTAGTATGAAGATAGGTTCATAATGTATAACTACAGAACTAAACAAAATCGGTCAGCTTACTTAATTAACTCAATACTCCTGTTTCAAATGAGGCACTAATCGCATATAACACCCAGTTCTACTTTCAGAAAGTACCGTATTTTTCGGACCATAAGGCGCACTTAAAATCCTTTAACTTTCTCAAAAATCGACAGTGCGCCCTAAAATGCGGTGCGTCTAATGTATGAATTAATTCTGGTTGTGCTTTCTGACCTAGAGCCGATTGTAAATGGTACACGGCGCTCATAAATCTGTCAAAATGTTTTAGCACGGTCTTGTAAGTTTACGAAGCTCACGGCAACCGTAGTGCGCAGCATAGCGGAGTAATACAGTATGTGCTTCAGCATTAGGGTACGTGCATTCATTCATTTATTTTCGAAGCGGATTTCAAACACAACGCTATCAGTCACGCAGTACAACATGGACATAGAGCAGCTGTGAGAGAATTCAGCATTAACGAATCAATGATACGGAAGTGGAGGAAGCAAGAAGACGCCCTGCGCCAGGTAAAGACCCAAACTGAGCTTCCGAGGGAACTTAAGAGTTTTGTTTCATTTAATGCGTCTTATAACCCGGTACGCTTTATGTATGAAAATATACCCGTTAGCAGCCGATCATTGATATTGTGCCTTATAACCCGGTGCGCTTTATAGCCCGGAAAATACGGTATGTTTAAAACAACATCTGATGCATTACCTACCATTTGTTGATTTTCTGCTATGGGACCAAAGACCCAGAGGTTAGTGTATTTCAGCACACAGATTATGCTGAAAATGATACTGCTATTTCATGCTGCACTTGCACAAATGTGTTCTGTTAATAAACATAACTAACTACATATTCTGTTTTCTCTCCGAGCTCTTCTTCAGGTACCAGTTCCAGTCCTCACAGTTCTGACAGTACAAGTTCTGAATCCACTCAAGCTGTTAACAAACGTATTTGCTGAGGACACATGAACCTACACTGACTCTATACTCACGCACATTCTCTATGTTATTATATTATTTTATTTACTACATATATTATAGTCTTGTCTTCTATAGTCTTATGTTCTCAATTTTATTATACTCTTCATAATATAGTATCATCTTTCATTTATCATAGTCTATATATTAGGGGTCACAAAGCATTATGGGACGATGCATCATCGAGTTCGATTTTGCATTCTTTCGCCATTGAACGCAATTGCATTTTTTAAACACCAGAGGGTGCAGTCATACTCACAGACACATATGTTGCGATTTCTTTTAATTGCAGCAGACTAAAGACTATTTTTGTTTAATTTTTACACAAGAAAAGTACCCATTATTTTGAATTGTTATTCTTCAGAAATAAAAAAAGAAATGTTTTCATTCAGTTATTTAAAATATGGCGAAGCTACAACAGAGCATTTTGGTTACAATTTTAAACCTCTGTTTCTAGTTCTTTTCAATGCAGGGGACTAACATAAAAAACGTATACAAGAAAATGTGCATTGTTTACAATTCCTAAATAAAAAAAGTCTTATATCAAATGTAAACTTAATAATTGTGAGAAAATCAAATCGTGAATCGGATCAAATAGTGCGCAGGATGTATCGTTACACCCATAATATATATTTACATTTTATTTTATTTATTAGATTTTCCTTAAACGTGTTCTCACTTTTAATATTGATATTTAGCTTCTGTGTATTTAACGTTTTACTATAAACTTATCAATTACATAACTTTAAGTTTAATTCTTACATACAACATCCAGGCTACCAATGGAGGTTGGGTATCTTTTTGAGTCTTGATCCTCCCAAGATTTCTTCCTTATAACATTTAGGGAGTTTTTTCCTTGCCACTGACACCCTAGACCTGCTCAATTTGGGCTGTGGGCCTAGATATCTATAAAGCTGCTCTGAGACAATGCTCCGTTGTAAAGCGCACTATATAAATAAATTTGCCTTGACTTGTTCTGTGTTATATAAAGGTCATCTGAATATATGCAATGAAAAAATACGCATACAGGATACTTCTAATAATAACACTTGGTTTCTCTGGTGTTTCACAGACGTGGATATTTACAGCCTTAAGCAAAGGTTTCGACACTCTTAGTTAATATGCTGTATATTGAAAAGTTAAGCTCTACAGGAAACAACCTCAAAATATGACATAATTCTGCAAATTTGATTGGATCTGAGACCTTAAAAAACAACTTCTGGATCACCTTTTGCACATGCAAAATTTTAGGTCGTTTCTACATCAATGTGTGCAATAAAAATAGCAGTAATATGTTATATTTACTTGAACTTTTAACTCTAATATCCCAGCTCAGCTTCTTTTACATTTAATATAAGCAGTGTATAGATGAAACAAGTCAGCGCTACCCACACGTATGCATCAGCTTTGCTCAGATGCTTTCTATTTTTGCCAGTATGTGGCACACTGCAGTCATACCTGGCATGTGGCACATCGATGCTGGACGAGACCACTTTACGTTTCTGTTCGAGCAGCGAGACGGAACGGGTGCAGTCTTTCTCCAGGTCCGGTGTGCGCCCTGCCCTCCTGTGCTCTGGTGCTAGCAAGTCCTCCACCCCGTCTGCACTCTCACCCTTCTGTACGCCACCGTTCTGGCCCTGCGCTGGCACTTCACGCTGCCCGCCATTACACAAGCTCTGCCAAGGGAAAACACACACACACACACACACAGGCAGCTGAGTGCAGCAAAACATTTTTTTCTGTGGCTCTGTTTTTCCCTACCATATAATCACTTTCACCTCTGAATGCCGTGCCCAGGAATGGTGCCTTATTTACATCGTTGGCTCAATAACACAAACATTTACCACAGCACATGCAAATGTGAGACTTACACAACAGCAGACGCACTGGTATTTAACTAGTAAAGTCTAATAATTGCAAGAGAAGTCACAAATGAGCAACAAACTGTTTCAGCAAGTTTCATACATGATGACTGAGAGATGAGATGAGATGACTGGTGAGTGCAGAGCTGGAAAGCATGAAAACATCTCATTCAGGATTATGTGATGGTAATTGAAAGAGCAGTCTTGCTTCGTTATGCCAATTATTCCAGATATAAAAATAATGTTTCCTGCTGAGTGCTTGCTATATTCAAATATATTAATAAAAGAGGCAAACGGATTCAACAGCAGGTGGTTCGGCAAACTAAAACTACACATAGGTTCAGTTAAAGGAATACAAGTTTAAAATGAACTGCTGTACTTCCTCCTCTCTATTTTCCCACCTCCTCTCTGTTTTCTTAAACAGGACAAATGATTGACTGCTGGCCAGTTCATTCATTCATTCATTCATTGTCTTATCCACTTAATCCTAGTCAGGGTCTCGGGAGAGCCAGTGCCTAGCTGGCAGTACAGGACCCTAGACAGGGTGACAATCCCTATATTTATACACTCACACACTCAAACATACACTCACACAATAAGGGCACTTTGGAAACACCAGTTAACCTAGCACACGTCTTTGACCAGGATTAAGGATTAAGCAGATAAGAAAATGAATGAATAAATGAATTAAGGTTTCTAGTACAGGATCTCCCTTATGATATTTTGACAGGAATCTGATAACACCATGTAACAATTTTCAAAACATTTTTTGTTCCCAGTTGTTAAGTGTGTTTTCCTGATTGTTTGTACCCTAAATGAATAGAAAAAAGTTATTATTCCCTGTAAACTTTGCTTTTGTGGTCAGCACAATGATATTTTGAAATTGATCTATTTTTAAGGATATTCGCCATATTTCAAGATACTTAAGAAGCTTCTGGAATTGTGAGAACTATCAAGAAGTTTCAAGAACTGTCCAGAATTATCTAGAACTTTCTAACTTTCTGGGGACTGTACAGAATTGTAGGTAGCTGTATAACTACAGTTCTATAGGGCCACTATAGCCCTTCCTGAGAGACGGAGAGACATGATCTAATTGATTGGGATTGCATAGTAAGTGGGCAACAGCCATCACAGACAAAAGGGGAAGTGACCTAGACAGACAGGTGTGAATTCATTCTCTATTCAGATTCTGATTAACGACAGTATTCACACTTCACCCCACACCCATTACAGGAGGAGCTTAGGAAGGACCACTACTTTCAAATGTATATATTGTGTGTTTACTCTGCTACATACTGCATGGAATAAAGATTTGACCATTTTTTTTATCGAGTTTGGAGAGACATCCTTTTTCCTTACAGTACACAGCAACTTAGTCCATTTAGATGGCATCAAGAGGTTGCGATACATCCAGCAGACGCATTTTGCTATGTATGTGGCCATTTTATAAAGACGAGCGAAAAAGTACTCTGTGGAAGCATCTGCTAAGATGTGTGAGGCCTACAAAGCATACTTCGGCATGCCTGTTGGTGACCTGTTTCTATAATAAAAATTCATAATTTTCGTTGCCGTGGTCACAAAAGCGAAGTTTATGATGAATGTAAACAATTTTTAATTTGTTTTAGACATAAGCAATTGGAATATAACATTAAAAAGCTGGGAACAAAACTTGTGTTACATAGTGTAATCCAGGAATATTACAATGGGAATCTGATTATCAACTCAAAAACCTTACATTTACATTTACAGCATTTAGCAGACGCCCTTATCCAGAGTGACTTACAATTGATACAGTCTTACAATCCAACAATTATGGGTTAAGGGCCTTGTTCAAGGACCCAACAGTGGCTGATTGGCAGAGGTGGGATTTGAACCCTGGAGCTTTTGGTCCATAGTCCAGTACCTTAACCGCTAGGCTACCACATAGTATACACAGCATGATACTCTCCTGTAGATAGGTGGTGAGGAAAAGCTGTGGTCATGCAACAATTGTTTTTAATTGTTCACTTTCAATACCTAATTCAATAAATTACATGAGGTATTAAATACTTTATTATAAAATAAGCTTTATGTTAATGTTTTTGCCTTAACAGTAGTTTTGTTTAAGTGTTTTAAATGTGTTTACGGTACATACGGAGTGCTTTACTCTCCAGCACTGGGCAGGACGTGATGTAGGGAGTCTCGTAGCGGAAGTGATGAGCGCTGGGAAATGTAGTGAGGGAAAGCCGTGGTCACAGTCATGTTTAAACGTGTTTATTATAGGCTGTGCTTTGATATATACAGTATATATTCAACTCCTCGGTTTACGATAAGAAAAATGGATCAGTCAGAATGTATCCCCATCGTAAATCAGAGTATCTGTAAGTTCTGTAAGTTTAATTGCCGGGGGATTAAAGGTTTTTTGTATAAAAACGTATTCCAGAAAATGTGCATTCCTTTGCACTGTTTGCACTTGCAAAACAGAAAAAACAGATGAAAACCAAATAATGATCTCATAATCATGATAAATAGAATATCAAGCAATGTATCGTAACTTAAGCCAACTTACTTAAGCCAACAGAAGCAAAGCATTCTCATTATATTTTAGCCGATCATGTAATAACGGGATAAAAGTAGCATATTAATGCTTTTGGAAATATTTATGAATAACTTGTATCCAACAGCATTAAGAAACCAGCCCTACCGAATGAATAAACAAGTGGAAACACTCTTGATTTGTTCCTATATAACCCTATTGCTACAGGTCTATGATTGAGAAGACTGGATGCTTCTGGTGTACAGAATCTGTACATACCTCTGTACAACCACTTCACCTCACTGCAAAGAAAGTCCATACAAGCAAGACAATGCACAGACCATAATCGCATATTCGGTATACAGCCATACCTAGGGCTGTCACAAGTATCCCATACAGCAATCGTCTGTTTATTTAAGATAATCACAAGTAATTCAAATGATCGCAATTATGCAGAGCTACAGTAATTTTCCAGAGTGCTAGTCAACTAGATAGTCTTACCTAAATACTACATTACTGATTGATGGACTAGGGAAACAACTAAGGGGTTAGTTATTCATTTTGAACACAACCATGTCTCCAAAATGGAAACTTTTACAGCTGCTTGGATTACATACACAGCGAAAATAAGCCGTGAAGGTTCAACTCCAAAAATGATCGGAATAAGGGCATAACAGCATCACCCCGCTGAATATGCAGAGTCTGACAAAGCAAACAAAGTCAAATAAACTAAAGCTAAAGCTAGCTTTAGCTTTAAACCAGGCACAAGCCAGGCACACCAGGCACAAGCCAGCAGCCTCTGCTATCTTTTTAACGGAGCATTTGGTGAATCTCAAATAAATAAACATATATATATATATATATATATATATATATATGGTGACAGGCCTAGCTATTCCACCCTGGGACTAAACTCCTCAAACACAGACAAAAACCGATACACTTTCACACTTTTTAGTCTGTTTACCCAGTCCAAAGACCTTCTAGGACAATTTCCTTCCACTCAGATGTCTCTGGACATTGTCTGAGAATCATGTGGGAAGGTGCAGGGCTGTAAACATACTTGCAAAATCCTCACATAGATATACCGGAGAATCATTTGACCATGAAGAACATGGAGGCAGTGTCAAATAATACAAAACTAAACTACCACATAAAAAAACATCAGTATTTTTAAGCTGTATCTAGCATTTCGTCAGCCAAAGTATCCCCACTGAATCATACTCCTACAGCACTCAAGAGCTGCTCTCTGGCACTTATTTTGATATCTTGGATAGCAATTTAGCCAATCGCAGGCCAAAAATGCTTCCCACCACCTATAACTCACTGCATGTTTATTCACTTCATGCATTTGGGTCGAATCAGGATGAACTAAATAATGAATACCTGTATTAACTAATCTTCACATTGACCACTGTGAACTCACTCCTTAATGCACTTGGTGGTGAATTTAAAAGTGGTGGAATTCACAAACAACCAGAGTTCAGTTGATTAATAATGTATTAGCATTAAAGCATTATGTTTGCAGATATAAGATATTAAGAAATGAAGGGATGGTGAGATGCAGCCAATATCATCACAAAGCAGTTTTTCTTTAACTCTGTGTCCCATCACGGTGGCCTAGAAATTAAGTGTTGTTGCTGTACAGCTCCAGGAATCCAGATTTGACCCTCGCTTGTGTGTGGTTACTGCCTGTGTGGGGTTTGGCATATTCTCCGCGGTCTGTGTGGATTTTCTCAGAGTACATTTGTTTTCTCCAGCTTTCCAAGAACTTATCGTCTTCATTACCACAGAGTCTGTTTGTAGACTTTTTAGTGTCGCCTGAAAGTAACCAGGATATGCTATAGCATAAAATCAGCTTATAATTCTTCTTCATAATTAATAGTACAAAAAAGTCTAGTAACAGGATATGATAGCAATTGAGTAATAAAATCTATTAGTGCTTTAGCCGTGAGAAAACAAAGCATCTGAGGATGTGCAATGTCTCCCTGCTAGTACATGAATCCCTGCTATCTGGGTTTGTAGCGCTCCTTGCTGCAGCATGCAGAATGCAGATCATGGTGGGGTCACATTATGATTTGCATTCAAGATATTTCAAGATGTAACAATGCATGAAATCGATTTTCTGTAACCGGGCAAGCTTGTGTTTGCGTACTTGCATACTAATGCTGCTGCAACATGCTGGACTTGTTTGCAGTAAGATGTTCAAATTAAAACCAAGGTAGTGCCCAGTTTACAATGGGGATACATTCCAACAAATCCATTGTAAGTTGAATTTATCGTAAACCAATTACTTTAATATCATAGTATATATCACAGCATAGCCTAACCATAAACATGCTTAAAACACAACCACAACCATGGCTGTTCCTCACTACATTTCAGAGTGCTCATCACCCCCGCCACACACTGCCAAGTTCCTCATTTAATACAGGAGAGCATTGTAGTGTGGAGTGTACCTTAAATATGCCTAAAACACTTACATTCAGTGGCATAGGATTCAATTAAACTTTGGAGGGGACTCAAACCACACTAGATGACGCAATGTGGTAATTTTCATATGTTTCAGGTGGTATCAGTCCTTTATGTCTTTTGCTTCTGTCGAAACGAACTACGTACATATTGATCAATGCACTGAAATAATTTATAAACTATGCGCTGTGTGAGCTGGCATACGGTACTCTTTTCTCTGGGAAGTAATTATGGATTGTTCAAAAGTTGATACGGTAGATTTGCCGCTACTCCCTTGTTTGAAAATAATTCACTAAAAGGGTATGAAAAGTCTCTAAATCTAGCTACAAAATCACTAAGTTGCTGTCCGTGATTGGGGAGGGGTGTGAAAAACAACTCCGCCTTCCTCCCCCCAACCCCCCCCCAACCCCCCCCCACACACACACACACACACACACACACACAGTACACAAAGATAATTGTTTAAAACAAGAACATTTAAAAATAATACTAATAATTTAGGCCAATTCTAATCACCAAGAGAAAACACATGACACTGTCAAAAAGCGAAAACACAAGGATACTGTGAGCAGGAATTATTGGGGGGAAACATTTCAGCCGCATCCAAACTTTGAGTGAGACACATCTGGACCTTACACAGGCTTTTGACTAGATTTAGACTAGGATGCATGGCTTGGGTCGCTGGGGCCGGAGTCTGGAGTCATGTCTGGCCTGCCTGCCTTGTCCGCTAGCCGGGAGTGTCGAGTGGGTGGTCTAGCTGAACTGGGCTTCGATCCTCGTGATCTTGACTCGTGCATCGTTGACTTAGAATAAGGGCAGAGCTGGGGGTTCATAGTCAAAGAGTCTTATGGTGATCAGAGACGTTGGGTTGCTGTCTTCTGCCTCCCGTGGGGTTGCCAATGTCTCATGTGATCCCTCTTGGCTGTGTTTCCTACCAGTTCTCCTCTTGCTAGCTATGCTGCTATAGCTAATGCTGCCTCATGCTACACATGGCATCAGTGATTGACATGGCATCAGTGATTGTTAATAGACACTGAGCTCTTAATCAATAACTAATTACATTTTCTGTTTTCTCTCCGAGCTGTGTTTCCGGCAGTTTTCCAGCCCCACACATGATGTTCATTCTGCTGTAGCTCCCAGTCAGTCAAGCTGCTTCCGTCATCAGCTCCAGCCCCATCATACCCGAGCCACTTAATGTCGATGTGCAAACTTCACATTTTATTCGAACTATGACTCCATGACTTCAGTTTCGCTCTTAGATTTATCATCTACGCCGCCCAAGGAGGTGGGGGGTCCTTTCCACTGTCGCCCTAGGCTTGCTCAATTTGGAATGGACATAGTTATTAGGAGATAATCTAAACTCCTAAAGTTGCTTTGAGACAATGCTCCATTGTAAAAAAGCGCTATATAAATAAATCTGACTTGACTTGACTTGGACCGGTCTCCACCTGTGTGGAATTTGCATGTTTTTCCGCTTGTCTGGGTTGGCTTCCTCACACATGCCAAATACAGTGGGGCAAAAAAAGTATTTAGTCAGTCACTGATTATGCAAGTTCTCCGACTTAGAAAGATGAGAGAGGTCTGTAATTTTCATCATAGGTACACTTCAAAACTATGAGAGACAAAATGAGAAAAATAAAATCCAGGAAATCACATTGTAGGATTTTTAAAGAATTAAATTGTAAATCATGGTGGAAAACAAGTATTTGGTCACCCACAAACAAGCAAGATTTCTGGCTCTCACACAGACCTGTAACTTCTTCTTTAAGAAGCTCTTCTGTCCTCCACTCGTTACCTGTATTAATGGCACCTGTTTGACCTTGTTATCTGTATAATAGAAACCTGTCCACAGCCTCAAACAGTCAGACTCCAAACTCTACCATGGCCAAGATCAAAGAGCTGTCGAAGGACACCAGGAAGAAAATTGTAGGCCTGCCACCAGGCTGGGAAGAGTGAATCTACATAGGCAAGCAGGTTGGTGTGAATAAATCAACTGTGGGAGCAACTGTAAGACATACAAGACCATTGCTAATCTCCCTCGATCTGGGGCTCCATGCAAGATCTCATCCCGTGGGGTCAAAATGATCATGAGAACGGTGAGCAAAAATCCCAGAACTACACGGAGGGACCTGATGAATGACCTGCAGAGAGCTGGGACCAAAGTAACAAAGGCTACCATTAGTAAACACACTACGCCGAGAGGGACTCAGATCCTGCAGTGCCAGGCGTGTCCCCCTGCTTAAGCCAGTACATGTTCAGGCCTGTCTGAAGTTTGCCAGAGAGCATATGGATGATCCAGAAGAGGATTGGGAGAATATCATGTGGTCAGATGAAACTAAAATAGAACTCTTTTGGTAAAAAAAACTCAACTCGTTGTGTTTGGAAGAAGAAGAATTCTGAGTTGCGCCATACCTACTGTGAAGCATGGGGGAGGAAACATCATGCTTTGGGGCTGTTTTTCTCCAAAGGGGACAGGACGATTGATCCGTGTTAAGGGAAGAATGAACGGGGCCATGTATAGTGGAATTTTAAGCCAAAACCTCCTTCCATCAGTGAAAGCATTGAAGATGGAATGTGGCTGGGTCTTCCAGCATGACAATGATCCCAAACACACTGCTCGGGCAACAAAGGAGTGGCTCCATAAAAAGCATTTCAAGGTCCTGGAGTGGCCTAGCCAGTCTCCAGACCTCAGCCAGATAGAAAATTTGTGGAGGGAGTTGCTCTAGAGGAGATCTGAATGGAGGAATGGGCCAAAATACCAGCTACAGTGTGTGCAAACCTGGCGAAGACTTACAGGAAATGTTTGACCTCTGTCATTGCCAACAAAGGTTATGTTACAAAGTATTGAGTTGAACCAAATTTATTGACCAAATACTTATTTTCCACTATAAGTTACAATTAAATTCTTTAAAAATCCTTTTTTCTCATTTTGTCTCTCATAGCTGAAGTGTACCTATGATGAAAATTATAGACCTCTCTCATCTTTCTAAGTAGGAGAACTTGCACAATCAGTGGCTGACTAAATACTTTTTTGCCCCACTGTACATGTGTTTGGTCAACTGGAGTCTCTAAAGTGTAACCAGTTGTGTGTGCCCTGTGATTAACTTTCGCCTCGTCCAGTGTTGGTTCCCACCTAGCATCCTATGCTGCTTGTTACGCCCCCCACTCCTGCGACCCTGAATTGGATTAAGAGGGTATTGAAATGAATGAATTAATGATTAATGAATGAATTAATACAGGCTTATGCAAAGGTTTGGATTAGAATTCATCTATGCACGGCTTCTACTAAGACTGATAATAAAATGCTGGAGCGTCAATGCCCCTCTGTCATGCTCACACTATACATTCACTTCCACTTGCCTAAAATATTGTTTTAAACATGTATATAGACATGTTCTCTAGGGATGCATGTACACTTGATTCAATTTAATTCATAATACTAAGTTCACAATACAATTTCTCCCAAGTATCAACTTTACATTTGATAAAAGACTGTTTTTTTATTTCTGAAGTGTTCCTTGTATTCCTAGTATAAGGTTTTAAACAAAAAAACGTTCGTCCCCTGCAAATAAAGGAAACTACTAGAAACAGAGATTTAAAATTGTAAATAAAATGCTCTGTTGTAGTTTCACAATATCTTAAATAACTGAGTGAAACATTCCTCTGTTTATTTCTGAACAAAAGCAATTCAAAATAATGTGTACTTGTATCTAGAATTTGTATAAAAATGTAAACAAAATGAATCTTTAGTCCCCTGCAACTGAAAGAAGTTAGAAGTCCCACTAAGAATGGAACATGTGTCTGAGAGCACCTCTGGTGTTCAAAAATGCAATTGCATTAGATGGAGTAATAAACACAGATGCATAATCTAACACAACAATGCATGAATTTATATACGTGTAGGTATACAGAAACATTTTACTAACAATATTTATTCAAAAATTATACACTGCCGGGCCAAAAAAGGTCACCATCAATAGTTCAAAAGATAAAAAAACAGCATCCCATCAGATAATCACTGCATTGATGATTATGTTTCAGCTGCCAACAAGCTCTTTAACCCTAACTGATGCAGTGAGTAGCTTCTCATTTGTTAAACAACCATGTCGAAAGACGCATCCTGTGGTCGTGGAAAATGCACCCTGTGGTCATGTTCATCTGTTTCAGAAGGGTCAGATTGTGAAAGAGGATCATGAGAGCATGAGACATCATTTTCACACATGGATTGGCCACCACAGAGTCCAGACCTGAACCCCATTGAGAATCTTTGGGATGTGCTGGAGAAGACTTTGCTAATTCGTTCCAGAAGTCTTGTTGAGTACTGAAAACGAGAAGTACAGAGCTAATTTTTCCATAAGCAATAATGTAAACTGAATGAACCCGTTCCAGACCCCCAGAAAATCCACACTGTATAAGGCATTACATGCATTAATGGAGTTGTATTGTACAGGTGCTCCCTGATTTATGAATGGGATATGTTCCAACAAATTCATCATAAGTTAAATATATCATGAACAGAAAGCCAAGAGGATCCAGTTTTCCTTTCAGCTGGCTGTCATTACTAACCAGTTTAGGACCCATGGGGACTTATTTGCACTATCAAAACTGTAGATTAAAAATAAATAAAAACTTCACTGAGCAAGGGCTATTGTGAATCTGAATGACTGAGTCACTGCGTTCAGAATCGTGAATTGAGTTACGGGTGAAATGAGTCATTTGGGTCGAAAAAGTTTAAGCAAATGCGCCGAGTACCGAGCAAATGACGAGAACCAAGACAAATTTTTCAAACTAAAGTTTGAGGTGGTCGAGAACAAAGGAGAGAGAGTCAGAGAGCACCTAAACTCTGTGCAGACTCATCACACATTGCCAAAACAAAAAATGGCTGACAGCCCTCTGATGATTCATAAGGATGAGGGTGCATTTCCTCAAAACCAAGAAATTGCAGTCATTTTAATGTGAAATTGACACATTTGTGTAACTTTTAAGTTAGTTTCACAAAAAGGTTGCAAAAGTTAAAATTTTGACCAATTATCCTGGTCAGGGTTCCACTGGGCAAGTCCGTTGCAATTCTTGCAGAATCCATTGCAAGGTGTAGAGATTGTGTTATTCGCATATAATTTAACTAGAAGCGCCCAAAGTTTTGCGTAAGTTGAATAATACAATGAACGCATATGTTGAAGTCCTAAATTATATAAAGAGCAGCACTCATGTTTGGCAGCGGTCAAATATACCAGCCCAATACCGCGGGAGTCCCAGTGTTCCTGCCCACCAGGTCGGGTTTCACATGCAGACGAGACTGGCTGTGTCTGAGGGAGTTGAAGCCGACTGGAGGAACATCACCCCGTTGCTACAACAGAAACCTCTGTCAACTCTGCCATAGTCTGGTGCCCCAGACAGGACACACTTATGCCTGTGCTCTGATTTTCACTGGACCCTCGTGGCTCTGACCAAACAAGCGGGAATAAGAAATGTGAAAATGAAAGAACCTAATACATAAACCAAGTCTCCACATTTAATTTGAGCATTGCATTAGTATTGCTTTCTGTCCCTTGCTCTGACAGACACAAACACGTTCCTCCTTTAGGCATGTGATTGAAACAGCAACTCCCAGTATGGTGCATGCTGTTAAATGATCAACCGAGCCTATGGGATATAATTGAATTGTGCCAGTAAAGGATTTCATAAACGAGTGTGCACTGACACTTTTTATTCAAAACAGTTTGGGGGGTTCAATCAAATCAAGCATATCATAACTCTATAAAATTAATTGGATTAGAGGGCATGACGCTTGTGGCCGGGGGTTCCATTATTTGATTGGATTAAACACAAGGAAAACATCCCCCACTCCACGCGCTATTTCCACGGCTTACTGTACAGCGGGACATGCCCGCGCTTAATGTGCTGTGCTTCACTGGTTAGCACACGTTTAACGCCGGTCAGCGTACGCCATGTTCTCAGCTGCCGCTCGTGTAACTCACAAAAACCCACTTGAAATGAGCAGCATGATGTCTGTTTCGACCATTTAGTCGAGCCATGCCCCCTGATGAATTATGGCTACTTCAAGGACTGCAGTAGAAAAGCAACAGCACATCTAGCGCTTGTCTCGGAACGATCACTCATTCATCATGGCTAAATCTACACAGGGTAGACTGCTGTGACCATACATCACTGCCACAGAGCTGAAACGTGGCTTTAGCCGGCCATTAATTGGCACAGAACAACAGAAACTAAAATGAGAAGAAGAAAAACAGCCTGCCTTTGTCCTCAGGTTCGCACTCATCACCCCTCACTCGACGTAAAGCCCCTCCCTACCGCGAGTCAACAAGTGGCATTCCCTCAAGCTGGACAGGCCACTATTGGGATTCCTGATACCTCTCCAGGGACCAGAAATTTGCCACACTTCTGTCTGAGGCACTTCGTTTCACCAGCTGCTTTGAGGCGTTGTGCCCAACCAGAGTTTCAGACCCTATAACAAACACACCCTGTTGCTGCGTCTCACAGTTATATAGTCTCACAGAGATAGACGCCCAAAACACCACAGCAAGAAAGGATGGGTGATATGGCAAAAGTGGCATATTGCCATTTTCACAATACTTGATATGTACTACAATATTCAGTTTTGCTGAACTACTCAACAATACAATGCACAGCAGTATAGTGTGAAAATATACCATTATTAGTGATGCACGATATATCGGCAGGCGATATATTATTTGCCAATATTTGGACTTTTTTCGGATATCGGTATCGGTCCGATATTAGAATTTTAGCCGATATTACAACCGATATTTATAATATATTTACATATGAATATTTCTTAGATTTTTCTTTTGGCTGTTACTCCAAGCAAAATATCTGATGATGCTGACTGTACAGTGGCATGCAGTTCTATTCTTTTTTGGAGCTTCTCAGTCATTTCTTACACACTTAATTGCTCTTGTTGCTGCCTGTACCAATTCAAGAATTAAAGTTTCCTACCTTTGTCAAGGAAGGTTAAAAAATAAAATGGAATTAAACCATTTTTCCTGATTTAACTGTTTTATTTATTAGTATTATTGTCTTTTATTGCAAAAATGATTTATTGTATTTGAAATGCAGAAAGGTTAAATTATCGGTTTTTAACATCGGTATTACAATAATGTGCTAAAAATCGGTTATCGTATCGGCCCAAGACATTCAATATCGGTGCATCCCTAACCATCATTAATACACTAACTGAAAAATTGTATAATGATGTTCATGTATCAAGATATCACAATGATACTGTAATATAGCCGAACAGTTAGAACGTCTATACACTCACTACAAACTTTATTACCTCAAATCAGTATCACAATTCATTGAAACTTTTACCTCGATTACTAATGAATGATGATTTTGTTTTTGTGAAACTGAATATTCTCAAAACTAGGTTATTTTTTCTAATGAAAGAGTGCATATCGTTGTGATTTTAAAATAAGTGAAGGAAGCACACAGATGAACTATTCATGGTTATTTATTTAATATTTCAACCAACTGAAATCCTTTGCGATTTGGTAGAATGTGGTTATTTCTTTCCATTTTCTTGAATCTTTTTCATATTATGTAGCATTTATAAACAAACAGTGGGGAACGTATTAAGATAATTTTTTTTTAAGTATTAACAGTATTTAAAAAACACAAAACTAAAAAAATAAACAGTGACAAGATTACGTCTGTTAACGGATCTGAGTGTCAGTTTCGATTCATTTTCAAAAAAGTACACCTTGCTAGTATCAGGTTGAACCCCTTTTACCTTCAGAACTGCCTTAATTCTTCGTAGCATAGATTCTACAAGGTGCTGGAAAAATTCCTCAGACATTTTGGTCCATACTGACATCCAGGATGTGAATTCTCGCATTCCACCACATCCCAAAGGTGCTCTATTGGATTGTTGTCTGGTGGCTGTGGAGGCCATCTGAGTACTGTGAAATCACTGACATGTTCAGGAAACCAGTTTGAGATCATTTAAGGTCATAAAGGGATGGGCATGGTCAGCACCGATACTCAGGCAGGCTGTGGAGTTTAAACAATGCTCAGTTGATATTAAGGGGCCCATAAGGTGCCAAGAAAATATGCCCCACACCATTACACCACCACCAGACTGAACCACTGATACAATGCAGGATGGATCCATGCTTTCATCTTGTTTACGCCAAATTCTGACCCTACCATCTGAATGTCGTCATGAACTCGTCAGAGCAGGCAACATTCCCAATCTTCAATTGTCCAGTTTTAGTGAGCCTGTGTGAATTGTAGCCTCAGCTGCCTGTTCTTATCTGACAGGAGTGTCATCTTGTGGGGTCTTCTGCTGCTGTAGTCCATCTGCTTCAAAGTTTGATATGTTGTGCATTAAAAGATGCTCTTCTGCATATCTCGGTTGTAACAAGTAGTTGAGTTATTGTTAGCATTCTATCAGCTCGAACCATTCTCTCCCAGAGAACGGCCGCTCACTTTTTCACTGCAAACCCTAAAGATGGCAGTGTATGAAAATTGCAGCAGATATGCATTTTCTGAATACCCAGACCAGCCAGTCTAGCACCAACAACCATACCATGTTCAAAGTCACTTAAGTCACCTTACTTCCCCACTCTGATGCTCGATTTGAACTTCGGCAGGTCGTCTTGACCATGTCTACATGCATAATGTGATTGGCTAATTAGATATCTGCGTTAACAAGCAGTTGAACAGATGTACCAAATAAAGTGGCTGGTGAGTGTATAACGAATAACATTAAAGATACCTGAGCTGAAACATCTTGATTTAACACAAATCTGTCTGCAGGAGACTACAGTTATTTCCCAACTAAATACAGCATTAATCACTGACAAATATTCAGTTGAATCAAGCAAAATGTTGAAATGCTCTTGCAATCATGGAATGATTAGTGACATCTCAACAGATGTTTTACAGCTTGTGTTGCTGTGCTAACGCTGAAGCTGTGCTATTGGCAATGTTTTTATTTACAGTTTTTCAGTCTAGGGTTTTTTTTTCCAGCATGGCAGGGCTGCAGCTCGAAACTGATCTCAATTAGGTCATTCAGAAAAGTCTTTGTTTAGGTATGAAGTCTGGATGAAGCACCAATCCCATCCTGGCATAAACACATCAGCGTTGTAGTCTGTAGAGCCAGCGCTTTATTATAAACAGGTGAATTAACCTTGGCCACAATGGTAGTGGTGTAGCAATAATGGATTAGATGAAGCAGTAAAGAATGTATAAACAGACGGGTGGAGAGAACACACACACACACATACAGACACACACACACAGCAGAATGCTGCAGAGCTGGTTGCTTTGCCACGCTTGTATGCTTTCCCTACAGGTACAACGCAAAAAACACAAAGCCCGTATCCTTACTACACATGTCCTTTAATAACATGTCATACGTTTTGAGCATGTATTTGGTATAACGTACTAAGTGCATGTTATTGAACAGAGCACAGGACATGTAAACAGCATCAGCTTTCATTGTTCACGTTTAACAAGCCGGTGACCGGGAGAGGCAGCAGACGGTGCTCAGTCTCAGAAGATAAACAAACCCTACTGATAATGTTTCAGTCTGCCTTCAAATAAGTTGTCATAAGCATCTTTCACGTTTACATTTACAGCAATGGCTCTCAAAGCTTAAGTCGAAATCCCGGGGTGATGCTGCAGTCCGATACATCACCGGTAAAAGAGCACCGACACCTTGGAAGGCGGGTGATTTAAAACCCGGGAGCACGGTGGAGCAACAACGCCAGGACAACGACTGACTTTTTAGTCAGAAACCAGCAAAACACCTGGTAATGAAGAAGCTGCCAGCTATTACTGAGGACGAAGTTCTTGGTCAAATGAATGGCACCGTGCTTTAATTCGTGCGGCTGGAGATGATACCACGGGACGAGAATAAGAATGAGAGGTCCCTTGTTTACCTTAGTAAACAAGACTTGCAGCTACAAAACAACGAAATGTTCAGGATCATAATTATGAACCAATCAACTACTGGAAGGGGTGGAAGTGATAAACAGACCAGCGTGGACCGTAAATGCGTTGCATAACATGGATTTCGTGCTAACCAAAACACATTTGCAAGATGTACCGATGATTTATCCTAAAATGGACCGTTGCCGGTACAGGCATGACGTTAATACCCCGAGTTTGAGGTTTTAAGGGGGAGTGTACGCGCGTGCACGCAGAGGGCAGGACGATATCATAACACCGGTAGCAGCGGGGCAAACAAACAAAACAAGCCCTGACACACAACACACCTTCAGGCTCGGCTTCCTTGGTGCTTTGGTGACTTCTTCCTCCGCCGGTTCCCTCGGCGTGTCTCCGTTCTCCCGCTCTGCTGCCGCCGCCTCCCCCGCTGCAGCCCCTGAGCCGGGCGCGTTCACGCGGCTCCCGATCACTGAGCGCTTCACCAGGCGGCGCGCCTGCATGGCTCGATCGATCCTGTCGGCCTAAAAAAACCTCAACCGATAAGAGGCTTTAACGCGTTGTTTTCAAAAGGAATAAAGTCGAAAACGAAATCAGGATGGCAAAACCGCAGCGGGCCGAGTGCGCGCTCTGCAAAGACATTTTCAGGCTCAGCTGCATGCACGTTAACCCGTTCAGGTCCAAGCGCTTAGGAAATAATCGACGACGTAAAAAAGCAAATGTAACTGATAAAATTGCATGGGTGGGCACATGGGCATCCGCTCGATGACCGACCCGGCGATGGGTCTTTCTTCTGTCGAGCTGTTTGTTTTCCTCGCAGTTCCCCCTAAGCTTGAGAGAGGGAAAGAAAACACGGCACGGAGCGCTGGTCGCGGACGGAGCGTATCATCTCTATTAAACAATACAGGCCGCAAAGCTGGTCATGTCAAATCTAACACGCATCGTCAGACGCTAGCCTCTCATCACAACAACACGTCTCAGTTCGGTGTCAGATGTTCTGAAACAATACACATTCAGGTATAATCTCGGATTGATTTGAGCTTTGAAATCCGTTCCGTGCCGGTTTTGCTGGTGCACACAGCTCTACCGGCGCAGCGCGGGCTGGAACATGTGCGCTCTGGCTCCGGGATCTGTACGCTTATTGGCTGAGCGCGCACACGCCTCCGTGGCTCTCCCTCCCTCTCGTCCCCTCTCCAGCCCTCATCACTGGCCCTCCTTGAAACACCGGCTCCGATACAAGCACAACGCACGTCAAATCCTCACAGGAAGAGCTTTTCAAATAAATCTATATACAATTGTTGGTGTAGTGCCTGAAAAACGTCCACAGGGCATTGTCCGAACCGCGTCTTGCTTTGGTGAATGCTATGTGCTTTAGGACACAGGGCTCGCGGGATAACCAAGGGATGGAATGAGCACCGTTCAAAACAATGACGACATGCAGAAGGACGGAGAGCTGAAATGATAGGCTATACCGTATGTTCTCAACCCACTGGCTATTCTCGCCATATGTGCAGTAAGACAACGTACAAAGGGACCATCTGACTATTTCCCCCTACATTTTGTTCGTCAGCAATAATAATACATTACATGGACAAAAGTATTGGGACGCCTCCACATTGCACCTACATGAGCGTTTTATGACATCCCATTCTAAATCAATAGGCATTCATATTGAGCGTTGCAACTATAACAGCTTCCACACTTCTGGATAGGCTTTCCACAAGAATCTGGACAATTGTCCAGATTGTCTTGGTGTGCTGATGCATTAACATTTCCCTTCACCGGAACTAAGGGGTCTATGTCATCCCCTGAAAAACAACCCTATAGGATTATCCCTCCTCCTCCACCAAATTTTACACTAGGCTCAACACAGTCAGCCAGGTAACATTCTCATGGCATTCGCTAACACCAGATTCAATCCATCAGACTGGAAGATAGAGAAGCGTGATTTGCCACTCCACAGAACACATTTCCACTGCTACAGAGTCCAGTGGTAGCGTGCTTTACACCATTCCGTCATCCCTTCTGATTCTTGGCATTGTGCATGGCGATGTAAGGCTTGCATGGAAACCCAAGAAGTCCCCGGTGCACAGCCTTTGTGTTGATGTTAATGCCAGATGAGGTTTTGAACTTTTATTTTACTTTTTGAACAGTTATTGAGTCAGTGACTTTTATGCACTACCTCTGCACTCAGCAACTCAGCACTGTAACTTTACATGGTCTAACACGTCATAGCTGATTTGCTGAAAAATAGCAAGAAAGCTAAACTGCTGACGTTAAATCAAAGTCCAATTTATTTCTATAGCATTTTTACAATGGAGCATTGGCTCAAATCTGCTTTTAAATGTTCTACTATCTTCTATTCTTTAACCCCAAGCCCAGTATAAGCAAGCTTTGGCCAACAGTGGCAAGGAAAAAGTCCCTAATGTTATAAAGAAGAAACCTTGGGAGGAACAACCCAACCTCCTTGGGTGGCTTAGATGTTATATATATAAGAATTAAAATAAGTCATTTAATAAGATTAATAAGATTATGGATATAATAGTTTAAATAAACAAAAGCTAATCAATATTAACAGAGAGAACATTTAAAAACATCTAATAATGAAAATAGAATATAATAATATGTAGATTATTAAAATAGAGATCATGTAATATTATGAAAGGTATAATAAAATAGATAATATAAAAACTATAGCGTATAAGAATTGCATAAATGAATACTCCAAACTTCCAAAATCCCCCAATTTCAGGATAAGGTTTTATCCCCTAGACAGCATTACTTGATATCACTGGTTTAGTCAGTTGATTTTGGTCTTCAAAGCAATGTGGCTCCTACTGTATTTGGCTGATATACAACTTGCAACAACATGCAGCTCCAGATAAAGACTGACAGCCGCATTGATGTTAACCAGACACACTCACTGCAAAGCAAAACCAAGGCATCCAGTTTGACCCACACTTATCCTAGTCAGGGTCTAGAGCCTATTAGCTTCAATTCTCTAGAGTTCTGTAAAAGAACCAGCCGAGTCTACGTTGCAATCCCCACATGGGATTTGAACCCCACTGTTTCCAGCAGTTGCCTCTTCCCATTGAGTCATTTATCATTTTTTATTAATAATTTTCTAATTTTACCCCTATATCCTGGCATGTAGCATCTGGATCATATCCTTGAATTCCTGGGACACAGATAAACATGTACCCTGAACGTGTTCTCAGTCCATCACTCAGGCCAGCTGCCTGTGTTGCATGTGCTGTTGCAATACCTCGGCCAGGACATTATGTGCTAGGCTATAAAACATAGCAATACATATGAGTCTGATGAGAAGCTCCCATTGTCTATACACTGTATGATACAGTATATAACCTACAGTAACATAAAATCATAATACAACACTTTTCTGGTGTTATGGTATATCAACAGGTATCAGAATGTGTTCCCTAATTGAATGTGAAGCTTCTCAATATTTCTTAGGCATCTTGGAGAGTTTTGCCTTGTTGCTTCTGTCTCTGGCTGTTCATTTGGAGGCTATACGTATGCATTCTATTAAGCAGCTTTGCAATAATTTGTATTGTTCAAAGCTCTATACAAATCAGTTGAGCTGAGTTAAATTAGGGGGCAGCACAGCAGTGCAGTGGTTAGCACTATCGCCTCACATCTCCGAAATCCCCGGTTCAACCCCGAGCTGTCCTCCCTGTGTCCACCTGGGTTTTCTCTGGGTACTCTGGTTTCCTCCCACATTCCAAAGACATGCATTAGATTAACTGCTCTTTCTGAAGTGTGCTTAGGGTGTGAGTGTATGTGCCTTACGATGGATTGGTGCCCTGTCTAGGGTAGTTAATGTCTTGTGCCTTGTGCCACTAGCTAGACACCGGCTTTCCCTCAACCCTGACTAGGATTAAGCAGATAAGACAATGAATGAATGAGCTGAATTATGTATCCGTTGTTACTCTGTTATGTCGTTACCATATTGTTACAAATAACTGAATAGTGAAATTAAATCTTCTTCATTGCAAAAAATGTCTGTTGATTTTACAGTGAAAAACTGTCAAACCATGACAGTAAAAGACTGTAAACTTTAAATAGGCTACAAACCGTTCCTGCAAGAGTGAAATGCCATAAATACATGTACAGTGGTGTGAAAAAGTGTTTGCCCCCTTCCTGATTTCCTACTTTTTTTGTGTGTTTGTCACACTGAAGTGTTTCGGAACATCAAACCAATTAAAATATTAGTCAAAGACAACACAAGTAAACACAAAATGCAGTTTTTAAATGAACGTGTTTATTATTAAGGGAGAAAAAAATCCAAACCTACATGGCCCTGTGTGAAAAAAGTGATTGCCCCCTAAACCTAATAACTTGTTGGGGCCACCCTTAGCAGCAACAACTGCAACCAAGCGTTTGCAATAACTTGCAGTGAGTCTTTTACAGCATTGTGTGGAGGAATTTTGGCCACTCATCTTTGCAGAATTATGTTTTGTAATTCAGCCACATTAGAGGGTTTTCAAGCATGAACGACCTTTTTAAGGTCATGCCACAGCATCTCAATAGGATTCAGGTCAGGACTTTGACTAGGCCACTCCAAAGCCTTCATTTTGTTTTTCTTCAGCCATTCAGAGGTGGACTTGCTGGTGTGTTTTGGATCATTGTCCTGCTGCAGATCCCAAGTTTGTTTCAGCTTGAGGTCACGAACAGATGGACGGACATTCTCCTTCAGGATATTTTGGTAGACAGCAGAATTCATAGTTCCATTTATCACAGCACGTCTTCCAGGTCCTGAAGCAGCAAAACAGCCCCAGACCATCACACTACCACCACCATATTTTACTGTTCTTTATCTGAAATGCTGTGTTACTTTTACGCCAGATGTAATGGGACACACCCCTTCCAAAGAGTTCAACGTTTGTCTCGTCAGTCCACAGAATGTTTTCCCAAAAGTCTTGGGGATCAAGATGTGTTCTGGAAAAATTGAGACGAGCTTTTATGTTCTTTTTGCTCAGCAGTGGTTTTTGTCTTGGAAGCCATTTTCGCCCCAGTCTCTTTCTTATGGTGGCGTCATGAACACTGACCTTAACTGAGGCAAGTGAGGCCTGCAGTTCTTTGGATGTTGTTGTGTGGTCTTTTGTGACCTCTTGGATGAGTTGTCACTGCGCTCTTGGGGTAATGTTGGTCGGCCGGCCACTCCTGGGAAGGTTCACCCTATTTAAGTGAGGTCCTGATTGAGAACAGTTCTGGCAATAATCAGGCCTGAATGTGGCTAAAGACAGTGAACTCAGGTGTGATAAACCATAGTTATGTTTTAACAAGGGGGAGGAGGGGCAATCATTTTTTCACAAAGGGCCGTGTAAGGTTGGATTTTTTTTCTCCCTTACTAATAAACACCTTCATTTAAAAACTGCATTTTGTGTTTACTTTGCATTGTCTTTGACTAATATTTAAATTGGATTGATGTTCTGAAACAGGAAGGGGGCAAACACTGTTTTACACCACTGTATCAGCTAAAAAGTTATTCTTACATCACTTTTCTGGAAAAATACATTACTCTACTGTTCATAACTCTTTAAAAAAAATTCCATAATACAGTGGTACCTTGGTTCTCGACCATCTCGGAACTTCTTGAATTCGGTTCTCGTCTCATTTTGACTAGAAATTTTGACTGTGTGATTGGACGTAGTTATTAGGAGATAATCTAAACTTGTAAAGTTGCTTTGAGACAATGCTCCATTGTAAAAAGCGCTATATAAATAAATCTGACTTGACTTGACTTGAAACATTCGTCTCAGTTCTTGTCTTTGCTTGGTACTCAGCACACTTGCTTAAACTTGTATGAGTGGAGCCGCATTTCAGCCGAAACTCGATTCACGATTTAGTACATAGTGATTCAGTGATTCAGATTCAAAATACCCGTTGCTCAATGAAAACCTCGGCTATTTTCATTGTGTTTTTCTTTATTTTTACACCTACAGTATTGTGTTTTTAGTGCAAATAAGTCTCCGTGGGTCTTGAGAGGCTGCATTTAGCATTAACAGCTATGCTAGTGCCATTAGTTCACCACTACAGTTAGTGCTTTTACAGTATAGAACGTTCTGCCACACATTCATTAAACACAGTTCATAATACATTTAATTTATGATGGATTTGTCGGAACATCCCATTTATAAATCAGGGAGCACCTGTACAATACAACTCCATTAATGCATATAATGCCTTATACAGTGTGGATCTTCTGGGGGTCTGGAACAGATGAATTCGATTTACATTATTCCTTATGGGAAAAATTTTCTTGGTACATGTTGTTTTTGGTTTTCGGCAAGCCTTCTGGAACTAATTAAGGACAAGAACCGAGGTACCACTGCATATTATACAGCCGATGAGTCCCCCAGTTGGGCGTTCCTGATTGTAGTGAGAAATGCATGTTTTGTTTACTTCAAAAAGTAGTGTTTTAAGATAATGTAGTGATTAAGTTAACGTGGTGTTAATGTTAGTAATGTGAGTTTATGTGTGTGAGTTTATAAAAGGTCATACATTTGGTTGTGCTCATTTACTGTGATAACATAATGTGTATGAACAAGTTGTGTGCCACCGTGATTGTGCTTGTGTGACCAATCAGTAGGATGAGTAGGTTGGGCTGCTGCTCACTGCCCATGCATTAACTGGTAATAGGAATCATCAGGGCTGGTAATGTGTCTGTGCTGCGTTGGGTGTTGTCTAATAAAGAGAAAAAGCAAAGTTTCCAAGCCAACGCTACAATATATAAAGTACCTTGCACTTTTTCTTTTTATAAAAAATACATACTGTCCCTGTTAAATGTACGAATCATTGTGCTGATAATATAAATATGCCATAAATATTATATTTGAGAACTGTATTCTTTATGGTAAATGACTATGTTTTTCATAATAATAATCGTAACCAATGCAGTTATTTACAGATTTACAGATATACAATTTACAGTTGCGAAAAAAGCATAACGTAATGTCTTATAGGTTGTCACTGTATTTTTTATGCTGAAATCTGGCAACCAGAGCTGCCAGTACTTTCCCATAAATGTTATTTTATTTTATTATTATTTATTTATTTATTAGTGTACCAATCCCTTTATTTCCAAATGGCACAATGCTTAACGTGTTAAACCCACTGACTGACAGCTGGCTGTGTGGTGTTAGCATGTTCTTCTCATGTCGCCATAGGTTCCTCCAGGCACTCTGGTTTCCTCCCACATTCCAAAGACATACTTTGGGTCAACTGGCATCTCTAAAAAGTCCCAGTTTGAGTGTGTGTGCGTGCATGTGCCCTGCGATTAACTGATGAACTGCGATTAACTGCGATTAATTGCCTTGGGTTGGTCTTGTGCTCTATGCGGCCAGTTAGGACCCAACTGCCCTGTGACTCCTAACTAGAGTAAATGAGTTTGGAAAGTAAGTGAGTGATTTTCTTTGCCCACATTTTGTTCGTTAATAAAAATATTTGAACTTATGCCTTAATTTCATAATCTTACCACACATGTATATCAATATCACCTACGAGATATACTGTACCTGTAAAGAATGTATGTCAGTTTCACGTTGTTTTAAAAACATATGTTTTTATTGATTTGCAGATAATGTTACATGTCAAATAATGCAATCTTTCAATATTAAAAAATCATGAAATAACAACTACACATGAGAGGCAGCTGCTCTTCACATATCACCACTTCAGTTTAATGGGACTGTGGTGGCCTGGTGATTAAGGTACTTGCTTAGAAGGTCCAGAATTCAAATCCCTCCTCTGCTTAGCTGCCACTGCTTGGGCCTTGAGCAAGACCCTTAAACAACAATTGCCTGGATTGTAAAGTTGTATCAATTGTAAGTTGCTTTTGATAAGGGCATCTTCGAAATGACATAAACCTGAATGTACTGGCTAGCCATAGCCTTACCATAGCATAGGGATACTTATTTCCCTACAACTGAGCTGAGTTAGTTATGTTCATTGAGTCTCATCCACTTAATCCTAATCAGGGTCACAGGAAATCTGGTGGCTATCCAGCAACACAGGGTGCAAGGCAGGAACAGCCATAGACAGGTTACTGGACTAAATAAAGCTGAAACTCACTCATTCTCTACGTTATTATATTTATTTTATTTATTATATATACTGTTGTCCAATATTGTATAGTTTTATATTTTCTCTTTGTGTTATTGTACACTATTTAATTTTCTATATATCATTATATTGTATTTTACTTATAATATTTTCTTTAAATGTTCTCAAGTCAAGTCAAGTCAGATTTATTTATATAGCGCTTTTTACAATGGAGCATTGTCTCAAAGCAACTTTACAAGTTTAGATTATCTCCTAATAACTACGTCCAATCCCAAATTGAGCAAGCCTAGGACGACAGTGGCAAGGAAAAAAACTCCCTAATTCTAGGAAGAAACATTGGAGGACCAAGACGTCAAAAAGGGACCCAACCTCCTTGGGCGGGGTAAGATTTGAAATCTAAGAGCGAACTAAAGTCATGGAGTCAAAGTTTCGAATAAAATGTGAAGTATTCACATCGACATTAGTGTGCCCGGGTATGATGATAAATCTAAGAGCGAAACTAAAGTCATGGAGTCATGGTCGAATAAAATGTGAATTATGCACAGTGGAGCTCATCCATGAACATCATGTGTGGGGCCGGAACTGCCCCGGAACACAGCTCGGAGAGAAAACAGAAAATGTAATTAGTTTTGATTAAGAGCACAGTGTTTATTAAAATCACTGATGCCATGTCAATCACTGATGCCAAGTGTAGCATGAGACCCCGGCAGCATTAGCTATAGCAGCATAGCTAGAAGCTAGAAAGAGGAGATTGAATGGGAACACAGCCAAGAGGGATCACCCATGAGACATTGGCAACCCCACGAGCGGCAGAAGACAGCAACCCCAACGTCTCTGATCACCATAAGACTCTTTGACTATGAAGAACCCCCCCCCCAGCTCTGCCCTTATTCTAAGGCAAGGTTGCATGAGTCAAGATCACAAGGGACCGAAGCCTAGTTCAAGCCAGACCGCCCACTCGACACTCCCGGCTAGCGGACAAGGCAGGCAGGCCAGACATGACTCTCAGACTCCGGCCTCAGCAACCCAAGCCATGCAACCTGGTCTAAATTAGTCAAAAGCCTGCGTAAATAAGTATGTCTTTAGCCTAGACTTAAAACTTTGGAGGGTGTCGGTGAATCTCGAACGAACGAGTGGGAAGTTTATTCCATAGTTGGGGGGCCAGTATGAGAAAGCCTTTTCCCCCTGCTGTGACTTTTTTAATTCTAGGAACTAAAAGAAGTCCTGCACCCCATGCGAAACGAAGTAGACGAGTTTGGATTGTAAAACTCTAAGAAGGTCACTCAGATAATCTGGGGCCAGGCCATGTAGAGCTTTTATAAGTTATAAGAGAGTATTTGTAATCAATGCGGACTTTGACTGGTAACCAGTGCAGTGATGATAGAACAGGGAGTGATATGATCAAATTTTTCTAGTTCGAGTTAGCAACTCGGGCGGCTTGCATTCTGAACTAACTGAAGTTTATTTATAGATTTATTAGAGCATCCAGTAAGTAAAGGCGTTACAGTAATCCAACCTTGAGGTTATAAACGCATGAACAAGTTTTTTTCCGCATCATTAAAAGAGAGGATATTTCTAAGTTTTTAGCGATATTACGTAATTGAAAGAAAGCAAATTCGAGTGATGCTGCTAATGTGCGCATCAAAGGAGAGATCTGAATCAAATGTGACCCCCTAAGTTTTTTTACAGACGGACTGGGCAATACTGACAGCCATCTAGATTTAGGATAGTATGTAGCTAACCTGTCTCTCACAGCCTTGGGTCCCACTAATAGAACCTTCAGTTTTATCTGAGTTAAGTAAGAGAAAATTAAATAACATCCAATCTTTTTATTTCCTTTTACACAGTCCTCGATTTTGTTGATTGTAAGGCTGGTCATTAGGTTTTGGCTGATATGTACAGCTGTGTATCATCTGCATAGCAGTGGAAATTAATGCCATGTTTTACGAATAACTGAGCCTAGTGGCAGCATGTACAAGAGAGAATAAAAGCGGGCCAAGCACTGACCCCCTGAGGCACGCCATAACTTCACTTTTGAGAGCTTAGATCTTAGATTATTTTATATGAACAAACTGGTACCGGTCAGTTTTAAGTAGAATTTAAAACCAAGAAAGTGCTGATCCCTTAATACCTTCAGTATTTTCTAGTCTGTTTAGTAAAAACATCATGATAATAGTGTGTCAAATGCTGCACTTAAATCTAACAGAACAAGAAAAGAAACACATCCCTTATCCTGAGGACATTAACAAGTCATTAAGTACCCTAAGTAATGCTTGTTTCAGTACTATGATGGGGCCTGAAGCCAGACTGAAATGTTTTCAAATTTCATTCCTTTGGAAGGTGACTACAGAGCTGCTGATTAGAGACGGCTTTTTCTAAGATTTTGGACAAGAACGGTAAGATTTGGAAATTGGTCTATAAATTAGATATCACACAAGGGTCAAGATTGGCTTTTTTTTTAATCAGTGGTTTGATAACGGCAGACTTAAAGGATTTGGGCACATAAACCTAAGGTAAGGGATGAATTTAAAATAACTAACACTAGCTCTATAACACTAGGTAATACTTGTTTGAGTAGACGTGTAGGAATTGGATCTAACAAAAACATGTTGATGACTTAGACGAGCTGATCAGTGTGGATAGTTTTTTCAGTATTAGTAATCGGGGTAAAAGGTATTCTTGATTTACGGCTAATTGAAAACAGATGTCTTCACTAGTGCTGCATTCTTGAAGGTTGCTTAACAGTTTTGGTGATGTGATGAGCATTGAGTTTTAAATGCCTAATGTTTTCTATCTTATCATTAAAGAAAGTTCATGAAATCATTACTGTAAAAATTACACAGAATGGGAGAGTCACTTTCCTGTGGGGTTTTTTTTTGTTAATTTGGGATATACTGTATGTAAAGAGAAATCTTGGATTATTCTTATTTTTCTCTATGATTGAAGAGAACGTATGCAGCTTTAGCTTTAAGTGAGGGCATGCTTGTACTCTGCCATGCTGTCCCTCCAAGCAAACTTAAACACCTCCAATTTACTATGTCTCCACTTGCGCTCTAAATGCCGTGTTATTCTTTGCTGTAAGTACGGTGAACGGGTGTGGTCATTATACCATGGTGCTAAAGCCTTTTTTCCCTAATTACGTTTGACCCCTAGCAGGGGCAGTCGTGTCCAGGGTTGAAGCGAAGCACACATTCTAATTGCTCATTTACACACTCACTATCAAGATGATTATCTCCGTAGGTGTATTAAATTTAAAGTCATGGGGTAGGCATGGTTTTTAATAAACCGCAGCTGGAGTAGCAGATGTTGATAGTGGACCCTTGGTGTGATTAATGAGGCAGAAGGATTTTATTTATTAGAGATAGCTCAAATACTAAAGGATAGTGATCTGAAATCGGAATCACTTTGCGGGAAAACATCAAGGTTATCTATATTGATAACCAAATGTTAATATATTAGATCTAAAGTATGATTACAGCGGTGGGGTTGGTCCCCATCACATTCTGAGTGATACCCATGTATTCTAAGATGGACTCGAAAGCAATTTTAAGGTGGATCCTGCCTCATTGTCAAAGTGAATATTGAAATCACCTACAATAAAAGCCTTATCTGTTGACAGTAGTAAGCAAGAAAGAAAGGAATTCTGAATAGGGACCAGGCGGGGGTAAGGTTGGTAGCAATAGTGAATAAGCTGAAAAGAGTGTGGTTTTTGACTTCCATAACGATGGATCAGTCACATTAAGAATCAGTATTTCAAAAGAATTAGCCTTGTAATGGAATTTACTTGTAACACCTAACTCTTTGTCAAAAAATTGTGGCTATGCCTCCCCCCCGACCATTAGGACGAGGGCGACTGAGCATGACTGGTCCAGGAGGTGAGGCTTCATTTAAGCTAAATATCATCAGGTCAATCAAGTTCAGTGAGACAGCGGAGGTTGTAAGGCGTTTATCAGTGATCATTTCATTTACAATCACCTACTTTGTTTGTAAGTGATGGTCGAGTGATAGTCGATGTCTATCAGCTTTTTTCTGCTAGAACTATCTGTGCTGACTAGGGGTCCGAGGGCACATGACTTCTTTATTTCCTCTTCACTATTAGGTCTTTTTAAGGGCCAGACCTTTTCTTCGACACCGTCGCAATTATCCTCCAAGTAAATGGTCCCCTTTATCCAGTTTTTTCCGTGAGGCCTAGTATTTCCTCTGTCTTCCGTCGGATTCCCGGGTGGGAAAAGGAAGTAGCACTCGCGAGGCATTTGTTCTGGCTTTACCTTTGTTTAAACCTGTTCCCTCTCCATGTTCAAGACGTTGGCGTTATGATCCGGTTCGCACCATCCTCTGAAGTATTCACGTCTTACTTGGAGAGGAAAATCGGTCCCGGCAGCTTTGGCAGCATTCGTTATGTCTCACCCTCCCGTATCGGTATGTAAATATCTAGCTTAACCTCCCTGGTTCGGCTTTCTATTCATTTTGTGTCCTTGATTTTTTTCCACAGCCTCCTTTCTTCTTTCGGCCGCATTTCATTGTCTCCTCCTCATCTCGCTTCCCCTTTTATCTCTACTTCTTCCTTATCTTCTCTTCTCGTCTCTCCGACACTGCTTCACCCCTTATTACTATATTGTCTCCTCCTCCCCCCTTCTCCCTCCCATTATCCGCGCACCTATCCCTCCACTGCTTTTTCTTACGGCCCTCCTCGTCCTTCTTTAACTAACTTCCGTTCCCCCGTTCAGCCTACCTCTTCTTTTTCCCACCACTTTCATACCATACCACCTTTCCTACTCCCCTTTGTCCTCTCCTTTATTTCTTGCTCTCTCCACCCTCTGCGGCCTACCTCCTCCCCCCCCTATGTTCGGCCCTGCCAGACCCTCCGGATGATCCCTTAAGTTGCGAGTTTCCTTTTTTCGCCTTCCTCTTACGTACCTTCCCTCTTTTTCGTTTCCTCGTAGGTCTTTCTTACTCATCCCCGTCGTTTCTCATTATCGTTTCCCATCTTCTTTTTTGGTCACCCCGACCATATTCATTTATCCATTGTTTTCATCTGCTAATCCCCTCAACTAATTCCTCTTTGTCCTTTCTTTCTTTGACTCACTTCTCCTCCTTATCCGTCCCCCTCTTTTCTTGAGTGTGCTTTCTTGACCTGCTTGTTGTCGACTAGCATGACTTGTATACCCTCAGTGAGGTGACCTTTTTCATGTTAAGGCTAAATATTCATCAGGTCTAATTGCAAGTTCTCTCCCTGAGACAGAGAGCGTGTAAAGCGTTTTATCCTCATTGATTCATTTCAATTTACAATCACTACTTTTGTTGTGTAAGTGATCTAATGTTAAGTTAGTCCTAGCTTAGTCTCATGTTGTTATTTTCTCTTTGTGCAGCTATCTGTGTTTATACTAATGAGGTTATTAAAACCGGACTGTTTTGAGAGCGTTTTACGTTTAGGGCAATGCGGGTAACAGACACAGTTTCAATAATGTGGGTTTCTGGGTGAACGGTGCATGGCTACCAGCAGACGTTGTTGGTTAAAAGCCGGTCTGTCTGCTGCCTGACCCCCTGCTCTGGATAGTCAGCCCCTAACCAATCGGGCCATAAGACTATGGGCAATGTTGCAGGAGATCAGAGCAGCACCCTCCCCGAGTGGGATGGACAGACCGTCCCATCCTAAAAGGCCAGGCTTACCCTCAAAGGCTGTCCAGTTGTCTATTAAAGCCCACGTTGGTTTCAGAGCAGCACCACTTGGACAGCCAGCAGTTCAGCGACATAACCTGGCTGTAGGCTTGGTCACCTCGCCGCATTGGGTGGGGCCAGAGCAGACTACACGCCATCGGACATCGCCTTCGCCACGCTAACCACCTCTACAAAAATTAGCCTTAGTAACCTCTGACTGACGAAGGCGTATATTCATTAGCCCCTACGTGAATAACTATCCTAGAGAATCTGCGGCTCTCGAGTTTCACTAAGACTCGTTACAATGTCCGGCACTCTGGCTCCGGGGATACAGAGAACTCTAGCTGCTGGGTTGTCCCTAAAGGGGGTAGCAAGTTTCACGTGTCGTAAAATAGACGTCACCTATGACCACCGCCGAGCTCTTTCAACAGGCTGCTCAGTGGGTGGTTTCACTGAGGAGGGCAAAACCTGTTGGACACGTGAACAGGTAAAGCAGAAAGAGTGGTTGCTCTCGTGGACTATCGCCTTACGACTACACGTCGCCGAACCGTCACCCACTTGCCCTGCTGCGAGGACTCTGCCGGGGCTCTAACTTCGCCTTTGCCATCCAGATCTGCTAAGCTAGGAGCTGAGCTAGCCTTCTCTAATGTCTGGATGCGTGCCTCTAAAACTACAATCTTCTCCGTCCAGACTGGCTACAAGCCTACACCTTCAACAAGTAAAATTTTACACTAATGACAGAGGAAGAAATAGCTAAACATGCCACACTCGGCACAGGGGGGAACAAGCACAGCAGAAGCCATGTTAGTACAATTAATGAATTAATGGTACTTAGAGCTTAGGGTGGTGGTGTGGTGTTGTGCCGATGCCGAGTGAAGATGTGGTTCAGCTGCAGCCGATGGTCCAATGCAATGCTCGATTAAAGTGTTAATACAAGTTAAGTCAACACAAAAAAAACGTCACTAAAAAACTAAGTCTCAAAAAGAAAGTGGGAAAGACTGTATGTAAAAAAAGGACTGTAAAAAAAAGTTTATAAAAACACACACTTACTGCGACGAAGACGCAACTCTGGTTTAGCTAAATTAGCTAATGGCTAACTACTACTACTGCGAACACAAGCCGGTATCCCTGTAAAGTTACTAAACACAACAACCGATTAGCGGCAAAAAAATATATAATCCGCCGGTACGAGAATAAAATGATTAAGATGTTGTAAAAACCTACTATATATACGATTATATATGATACAGATGCGATCGGGAATTAAAATATATCAAAGGTAAATCAGCTGCTAGCAGCTTTTAATTTTTATAATTACACTAGCCTCTGTGTACTAAAACTATTACTATAATCTTACTAATTGGGTAACTTAGTTTAGTTCTTATTTATAACATCTAGGCTACCCAAGGAGGTTGGGTTCCTTTTAGAGTCTTGGTCCTTACAATGTTTATGGAGTTGCCACTGTCACCCTAGGCTTGCTCAGTTAGGGCTCTGGGCCTCTATACCTGTACATCTGCTTTGGGACAATGCTCCGTTGTAAAAAGTGCTATATGAATAAGTTTGACTTGACTTGATGTGGTGGTACCATTCTTTTCTGACTGTGTTTTTCTTTAGTGGGGACTGGGCAATTGGTCAAGATTGAAGGGAAAATGGATGCTGCCAATTACAGATTGTTAAACACAGGTACAGTAAATGTTCTTGAGTGGCCATGTACCAATCTGTGCATGCCTCCAAATGTTTAATGGTAAAATGTGCAAAAAAAGCTGTTTTGATTTCAGGATCTAAGCCAAACCAGACTTTTTAAAAATTGTATGATGACTTTTTAATAGGCACTGTGGTTGTGCTTATTAGGTATACCTAGTAGATAGAGAATTAGAAACAGAGTAAGTCAAATTTTTAACAAATGGCTACAGGTATAGTACTGTGCAAAAGTCTTAAGCCACCAATAGAATAGATATACCATTGCTTTGTTAATTGTATAATGATCATATATACTTATTTATCAGTCTCTTTATTAGAATACAAACAGAAAATACAGGAAATTAGAAATAAAACAAAGCTTCTATAGGCTACAGTGGCAGGCAGCATCTGGCAGCTTCATTGGAAGGCCAAGTATACCCTTTTACAGTCTGAAGAAGCTTGATCAAGAATGGTATTTTTGTAAGTGTAGCTGCCAAGAAACCACTTTTTTGGAAGGGGAAGAGGGTGAAAAGGCTAAGATATGATCAAAGATAAGAATGAAAATCAGTGGAAGAGAGTGTTACGGAGTGATGAATACAAGTTTGAAATTTTTGGATCAAATCAACAATCTAAAAGCTGATGGTGGCCTGAGACTTTTGCACAGTACTGTAACTGTTGACTGTAATATATAGCTTAACATATATATATATATATATATATATATATATATATATATATATATATATATATATATATATAAATAAATAAATAATGGAGCAAATTAAAGGGCATAAATGATGAGGCAGTGACTGAACACTGTATTCACATAATCAGCCTCATGTTTCCCCAGCATTGTGAGGAAAGCAAGTGAACTGATAATACTTAGGAATTCTATAAAGGAATTCTAACAGCTTCTTAAAAACAATGGTTAATTCATTATTAATAGGCAGTCTATTAAAGCAGCTATATGAAGGCATTAAAAGAAGTGGAGAGAGTGCTTAGCATTAGGTTATATTCATTTTAATGGTGCCTCACTACTGTCACTTAGCAAGTAATGAGCAGTGCCAACTTTGGTTCATGGCCACATTTTATACTTTAAGCCAAAGTGAGTACTACTATGTGACATATAAAACAAAGAAATATGCTATAAAACAAACAACAGAGGCTAAAGCCATGAATGAACTCATTTTGGTATCACCATTTGGATAAACAAGTATGCAACAAACAAGTGGACAGTGGTAACCTAGCCACTATGGACCAGAAGGTCTAGGGTTCAAATACCACCTCTGCCACTGTTGGGTCCCTGAGCAAGACCCTTAACCCACAACTGCTTGGACTGTATAAATCGTAAGTCGCTCTGGATAAGGGCATCTGCTAAATGACATAAATGTAAATCTAAGTATACATCCATCAAATTCCTAAAGACCCTAGTGGTAAAATGGTGCAAATCCACTCATGTAATCCGTTCACGTAATTAAATGTTTTCATGAATAAAGATTGCAGTGATGAGAACTTTATTTTTGGACAACACCAGTGGCTAACCTCATAGTTATGTTCCAAACTCAAGAGGAAAGCCTTTTCAGACTGGTGAAGGCTGGTGTAGCAGCAAGGGACAGACAGGCTTATAAATACCAGTGTATTGTAATATATGGATGTAATATTTGAGTGCCCACAAAGTTTTGGCTATATAGTATATCAAGAAGATGGAAAAAAAGCTTTGATCAGTGTAATGTATGACATAGTATGTTAGAAATTGGTAAATATAAAAAGCTCAATTGGTGGAAAAACAATTCCTAATATATAACACTATAAGAGCAAACCAAGGGTTTTGGGCAACCTTTGTAAACCACAACCCTTTTACACAATTTGTGATCCAAAATATACAGTGTCTCTCCAAGGAATCGTGAGGAATCATTTTCTGAATATAGCCTCAGGGAACAAACAGCACTTTTTGGCAGCTGGACAGTCTAAGTGTTGTTTATGAACTGTTATTCTGGTCTTAAGTTTAAGCCAGATCACAGGAGTCTAGAGACATGTTGATGAACACTATAAAAGAGGGATCCACAGTTGTGACAACGAAACTTCAAAGTTAGATTAATAAAGGTTAAACCTAGCTGGTTATCTCATACATCATGATTTGTAATACACTACTGTACAACTTGAAAAGCACTTTACTGATCACTTTATTAGGTACACCTTGTTTCTCAGTTCCACTTAGCATATATAAACACTACTGTAGTCCATTTGTTTCTACATACATTGTTCGTTCTCTTTACTCTGTTCTTTAATGGTCAGGACCCCCACAGATCAGGTACTATATGGGTGGTGGATCATTCTCAGCACTGCAGTGAGAATGACGTGGTGGTGTTGGTGCGACAGCAATGCTGCTGGGGTTTTCAAACACTGTGTTCACTCACTGTGCACTCTTAAACACATCCACCATGTTGCTCCACCTTGTAATGGAAAGTCAGAGACAGCAGGTCAACCATTGTTGCACAGATTGTGTTTGTCATCCTCTAATCCTTCATCAGTGCTCACAGGATGTTGCCTACAGGATCCTGGTGGCTGGACATTTTTGGGTGGTGGACTATTCCAGCAGCACAGCTGTGTCTGATCCACTCATGCTAGCACAACACACACTAACACACCACCACAACATCAGTGTCATTGCAGTGCTGAGAATGATCCACCACCCAAATAGGACCTGATCTGTGGTGGATCTGTGGAACAGAGTAAAGGAGACAAACAAAGTATGTGGAGAAACAGATGGACTGCAGTCTGTAATTGTAGAACTACAAAGTGTATCTATATGGTAAGTGGAACTGATAAAATGGGCAATGACTGCAGAAATGAGACGGCGTACTTAATAAAGATAATTGGTAATAATACAACACTGGACTATCAGTATATGAGACAGATCTGACATGGTCCTTAATATCCCCCAACAGCTAGAATGAAGGTTTTCCAATATAAGGACACAGACATACAAACATGAAGCAGGCTACGTTCTTAGTCCAGCATGACTGATATTTATTTGCCAAATGACATCTTAAAAAGATTATGATGATAAAAACAAGTGCATTCATACCTATTTACAAATGAAATACAATGAATTCACGCAAAGTCAAGGCTACATATAACAATGTTATGCTATGATATTAAATAATAAAAGTACCTTCACAATATAGAGCTTGTGTACCAAGAAAATGTACCATTATTGTAAAGCAAACAGAAACACTGCATTTCTTTTTTTTTTTTTTAGCAAACAGGACCCACTCACTACACATGACAATCACGTTTCAATCTGTGGGATCTTTTACAGAATAACAGCCAAACAGTGGCTGTAGTCAGCATCTTATTTTATCAATGAAAGTGTCACAAAATAGTTGCAGAGTTTTCTTTAGACGACCACAGCACTACACAGGTTCCTGTGCTTGATAAGCCTTCAGAAAGAGAAAAATACTAAAGCCTTCATTAAGAGAGGACAGGCACATTATTTTAATGGTTTGTACAACCCCAAATCAGAAACAGTTAAGACGCTGTGGAAAATGCAGATAGAAAACATGTAATTTGACTTTAAATTCCTTGCAAACAGTATGAACCCAAGATATTTCATGTTTTTTTTCTGGTAAACTTCATTTCAATTGTTGATAAACATCCATTCTTGCTTTTCAGGTCAGCAACACATTGGGACAGGGGCAATTTAGGACTAGTAATGAGGCAGTAACCACGAAAGTCTTTGAGTAGTAATGATGGGCAGAGGATCTCTAGTCTGTCAACGAATGTGACAAATGTCAGATTTCATTTACATTTACAGCATTTAGCAGACGCCCTTATCCAGAGCTACTTACAATTGATAGTCTTACAATCCAAGCAATTGTGGGTTAAGGGCCTTGCTCAAGGACCCAACAGTGGCAGTTTGGCAGAGGTGGGATTTGAACCCTGGACCTTTTGGTTCACCTTAACCACTAGGCTACCACAGTCCCGTGTGAAAATGTGTGAGAAATAAATTTATACATTCATAAATCTATTCTAAATGTTTAAAAACATTTTTCCTCAAAGAAAGATTGGAAGAAGTTTGCAAATTTCAGTCCCAACTTTCACAGATTTGGCTTCTTTTGCATTGTCTTGTTGAAAAATGCATGTACGTCCCTGGAAAAGATGTCATCTTGAAGGCAGTTTATGTTGCTCTAAGATCTCAGTGTACTTTTCTTCATTAATCCTGCCATCACAGAAGTGTAAATGACCTGAAAAGGGCACTGACCCAACCCCATTCGATGACAGAACTTGGCTTTTGGACTTTGTTGCTGATTAAAGTCTGGATGCACCTTTTTGTCTGCATTTCTTCCAACAAAGATCCGGAATACTGATTGGTCTGACCACTGTGTGATGGTCCATCCGAGATGCCTCTGAGCCGACTCGACGCCGCTCCTGGATATGGTTAACACAAGGCTTCTGTTTTGCACAGTAATGTTTTGAGTGGCTTTTGTGCATGTAACTCTAGTAGAGCTTGATAAAGGTTTGCCAAAGTAATCCCTTGTCCATGTGGTTCTATCAGCTATTGATGATTGACATATTAATGCAGTGCCATCTAAGGGATCGGAGATCACGTTAGGCTTGTGCTTTTGCCCTTTATGCACTGATTCTTCCAGATTTCTTGAAGAATTTATTGATATTACGCACTGTAAATGAAAAAAATATTCAGTTCCCATCTAAAATTTCTTTGAGTAACATTGGTTTTGAACATTTCAATAATTTTCTCCTGCATTTGTTGATAAACTGGAGATCCTCTGCCCATCTTTGCTCCTCAAAGACTTCTTTTGTACCAAATGTTTACAATCACCTGTTGGATATCACCTGTTTGAAATAAGATCATTATTTAGTTTTTTTACCTCATTACTAACCCTAAATTGCTCCCATCCCCACTTTTTGTGTTGCAGGCCTGAAATGCAGGAATGGATGTTTATTAACAAATAAAATAAAGTTGACCAGACAAAACATGAAATATCTCGGGTTCATACTGTCTGAAACAATCTGCAAGTCACAGTATTTTTCTTACATACCACACCATCCCAACCTTTTCTGATTTGAGATTGTAAAATCGCACAATACAATAAAACTCACAAATAAAAGTCTTGGCATGTCATTGTCACATGCAGTCTCTGTACGCGGTCTAATATCTGAACCGCTTACTGAGACGAAAAGCACTTTACACTACAGCTCAGGATGAGTTCTATGTGCTAGTACCATGGAGTCTCTTTTGTGCTTAACAACTGTACCTACTACAGGCAGATCATGGATTTGATACACTTCATCAATACTGGAGAATTAACAAAACGAATTGCTCTGTCATTTTGACACACATACATCTAACTGGTACTTTTTAGCTTTAAATTATAGTCACACCACAAATAATTTATCAATCGTGTAAAACACGTCAGCATTTAGATAGCAATTTACCATGATTATCAGCCTTGGGAATTGATATAGCAGGACCGTACGTACCATAAGAGGTGGTTTAATTTACACATGATCAGCCCATCATGACCTCCATGGACACACTGATTGCAACTGCGTATGGCACAACTGTAACTGATTTCACCCATGGTTTCTTATGCTTCTTGATCTGTTCAAACCAGAAGCTGAGAATATGTGAAAAGTCTGAGCTTAGTTTTTTACAGCGGCGTCTGTCTTTGAGCATGAACAAGGCAGTAATGCGTTCATTTGTGGCACTTCTAATATTCACACCCTATCGTACACCAGCATCCTTCCCTAAAGAAATGGTTCAGCAAAAAAATATGTTTGCACATTTCCTAATGCACCTTAGTCCTAAGGCAGCCGATCGGAACAGACATGTTTGGTGTCTAACACTTGAATCTTTGGTTTTGCACCGGAAGGTACGAGGCTAATGTGGCTAACTAATCCATTTCATCCAAAATCGTTTTTTTCATAAATTCATCCTTACACAATTGCCTAAAAACTGCATCCTGTCCTTAAGAAATGTCAAACAGACTTTGTAGTTTAAAAATGACAGCTTACCATTATTTAGAAAAACGAACAAAGCCGCACCATGCAACTATGCTCAGATATGCTAGTCATGCTTAGCGTACTGATGTCTGGCTAAGTTACCAGCAAAAATAGATTGAAAACAAAATAGTTCAAACAGACTCCAAATAGTAAAAGTGGATGGAAAATTGTGGCTAGGTTTAAGTTGGGAAAGCCCACTCTTCCTTGCATACTAATTTTTGAATACGTCTTCTTAATATGTGTTCTCTCATAAGAAGATCACGAGTGCATTTTGTTATCTTTCCAAGAAAGACACTGAGCTGGCAGGACATTTAACCCCCCCCCCCCCCCCCCCCCCCCCCCCCCCCATCTAGACTAACATGTCAATAAACACAGCTAAGAAGATGAGCAAGTACAACATGCAAACTATCCTAATTAGCACCCACAATACTCTCCAGCTATGGTTCATACATTTAAAGGTAGAAAGCTTTAATCATGGTCATTCTAGGCAAGCGTACTCATTGACAAAAAAAAATGAAAGTAACCCAAAAAGAAATGTCGGATTGCTGCAAAACTCAGCAAGCACTTCTGTCTCAGGCAGATACGTAAATGATTACAGATGTGGTCCGATTAGACACTGGTTCTTGCCACAAGAAGGCATAAAAGTGCTTGCCTGCTGCCCTATAAAAAGTCTGTCAGAAGCTACTTTTGGGTAGTGTACCTCTTGGTGAGAGATGATTGCCTCTACTTCACATTCGAATACATTTTTCCCAGTTGACAGACTTTGAAAGGGGCGCATCACTGGACTGAGATTTAGCCACAATTTAGATTGTTTGATCTGCAACAAGCACGAGCAGCTCCCACAGTTTCGTTGCCCACCATCCAGACACAGGTGGCACCTTCACTACACACCCGTCTCTGCCTGGACCATGTGCATGTGCTTAGCAGAAGGAAATTTGTTATCACGGTGCCTATTACATGTCCTGCCATTGACAGCCAGCTACCGCCGGCTACTTCATTTGCAGTGGTGTCGTGAACAAGGAACCTGAACTGTTATGGACTTGAACTTACATATTCTTGAACCAGTTACGAATGCAGGTTCTGTTTGGGATTCGACAACGATTGGGTTCGAGTATGGAGGCCTCGTGGTGAGTGCTTCAATCCTGCCTCTGCTGTGAAGCAACACACTGCCCCAACTGCTCATGTGATGATCTGGGGAGCGATGGCCTACCACAGTCAGTCACCTCTAGTAGTGATACAAGGGACACTAACAACTGTGCGTGCAGGACATCCTGTGGCCACATATGTTGCCTCTTATGGCAGGGCTTCCAACTGGCATATTTCAACAGGATAATGCTTGCCCAAACACAGCAAGGGTTTCCAAGGAATGTCTCTGCCACCAGCTGGGACTCCAGCTTGAACAACCTAAGAGTGTTGGCAAATGTGGGGGCAAATGTGCTGCAGGATACCATACAGAACCTGTTTGCCTCCATGCCAAAATGTATCTCATCTTGTATCCAGGCTAGTGGTGGCCTAACAGGATACTAGAGCCTCCTTTACCCAATAAACTTATATTGCTCAAATATTGTACTCACTTACATATATCATCATATAACGTTCATTCAATTCAAACAACTGGTGCATTTTTTTGTCAATGAGTATATATAAACTTATGTTTAAAAGTAACTTAAAATATTCTGGTGAAATTTTAACAAAAAAAGCAAATCAAAAAGGCCTTGGTTAATCAACTACATTTAGAATGAATGGAAAAATGCATAAATATGATTTTACTGAACCATTCCTTTAAAATTATTTTGGCACTGAAAAAAACCTCAAGTTCCTTCTAAGGAACATCTGACTAACTAACCAAACTAGATAATTTGAACTCTCCATGATAAAGTATTCCTTTATAATCACATTTGAACACAAATCTAATGATGTTTACTTAGCCAGTAGTCCTATTCATTTCCTATTACACCATAAACACATACGGCACCATGTCTTTGAGCGGAGAGGACGTTAAATGCCAAACTAAGGCGGAAGGAGCTGACCCACCCCTGCTAAATGCCAAGCAGATGAGCTGCTGATAAATCAGTGCTGTGAGACTCAAAGGCGGGACGTCTCGCTGTTCAGACCCAGCTCTCCAACACTCTCGTAGTCAGGCTCCTTGTGCCCATTATCCTGATGGCCCCGCTCCTCACTTCTCTTTGGGATCTTGATTGTCTCGTACCCAGGGTCTGGGTTCTCTGTCGGTTCCTCAGCAGAGGGTGATGGGTACATGTCTTTCACTGTAGCATACAGCTCATTGGAGCTCGACTCTACCACAACTCCTCTGATCTCACTGATGCTGCTGTAATCATTCTCATTCTCCTCCACCTCTGGCTTCACTACTCTGGAGTACACAGCTGATACCTGCAGGACGAGAAAGGAAAAGAAGGGGTAATGGTAAAGCTGTAGCATCTCCGTACAAGTATGTCTTATGAATGTCTATGATGAATAAGATAAAGGATGATGCTGAGACGAAGTGACACAAGAATATAAACACAGGTGCCATTGGGAGATTAAGTAGGCAGAAGGCCAAAGTGGACCCATAACACAAAATTGATCCAAGAGTTGACTGGAGATGGGAGGCAATGGCTAAACATGTCAGGAAGACAAATAAATACTTGCTGGTTCACAATAGCTACATTTTTTCCACACTCCTGAGACTCATATCATTCTGGCTCTTTGATGACTCAGGGTTGCTTGTAATCTCTGAAAAGCCTTGCAGATTCTGTTGTGAACATTTTGAAAGGATCACAAAATAGAAGACAAAACAGCTGCTTGAATTACATTTTACACAGTAATAGTGATGGACAACCCCAAACCAGAAAAGTTGGGACGCTATGGACAATGCATGCAACCCCCCTCTGCCCACCTTTGCTCCTCAAAGACTTCATCCTGTGCCAGCTTTTTCTGATTTGGGGTTGTTATAATTTTCCAGTACACTGTACACATTTTGGTCTCTACCACTTTCATTAAACCTCAAAAATCCTGGAGCAGTACCACTTGCTACTGTGAACGTGATTGCAAATCACACCCGGTGTCAATTCTAGGTGGGTGCTAGTACCCAGGAACGCCTTGCACACTAGTCTTCAAACATTCAGTCAAGTAATTCATGGTATGGTCTTATATGTTTAAAATGCTTACAATCTAATGCCAAGGAAAACATGTAATACAGTCATCAATCAACTCAGGAAGAAACAACATACTGAAGGGTTGAGAGTACAATATATTGTCTGTTTCTATTCTAACTGAAATGTAGCATCTCTTTTGTTGCTTCACAGCTGTCTGTATTGGATGCTGTTCCTCCTGGCAACAGCAATAGTATATTTACAAAGGAGATCAATACACAAGTCATTAAATATAGAAGTAAATTCTACCGTCAATAAATAATGAACACTCTGGTCATTTAGGAGCAGTAACAATCGCTTAGCCAGCAAGTTCTTCTATAGGAGGCATGCAGTTAAGGTGCAGTTTGCTTTCAGTGTGCTAAGGTTCGTAATATCTATACAGGCCTAAAGTAAGACTTAACTTCATTTGAATGAAGCATAAGATTACTTGTCATTTATGAGATTTAGCCACCTTGCCTCACTGAACCCGAAAGTGTTTTTACACTGCTTCACAATAATGAAAGTGCACAGGGTCTGACACTAGCTTTAATATAGTTAGCAAACCAGTACCTTCAAAGGTCTAGCGCACTCTTGACTGTGTAAAAAACATTTTCTTATAGAAAGCAGACAGACAAGAGATGGGAAGGGGAGACTGGCAGGCTTTTTATGGAAGGCTCTGTCCCAGGCCACTCTCTATATTTACAGGATTGGTTCAATCCCACACTGCTCCACCCTGAGATTGAACCCAGGACCTTCTTGCTGTGAGGTGGCGGTGCTACCCATCGAGCCACTGTGTCGGCCACATATATAAGTCACGCGATGACCGATAAATAGGTGTACCTGATAAGCATACTCACAGTGTGACAAAACAAGAACATCAGCTCCTGCCTCATTAGGATTAAGATGTTCTCATGCTGGCACAGCACATGGGTCAAAATTTGCAAGTATTGAAAATGTATTAAAAATTAAAATTTTGCATGGACATAAGTATTCAGTCCCTTTGATATGACACTTGACATTTAGCTCTGCGGGCCTCCCAATTGTCTTGATCTTCTTAGAGACATTTCTACACCTTGATTGAAGTCCACCTGGGGTAAATTCAGTTGACTGGACATGATCGGAAAGAGATGCACCTGTCTACTGTATATAAGCAGTCACACAGATAAATGCGTATCAGAGCAAAAAACTGCCTGTAGAGCTCAGAGACCGGATTGTGCAGAGGCACAGATCTGGAGAAGGCAACAAAAAATTTCTGCTGCACTGAAAGTTCCCAAGGGCACAGTGGTCACCATAATTCATAAATGGAAGAAGTTTAGAACAACCAGGACTCTTCCTAGAGCTGGCCGCCCCACCAAAGTAAGTAATCCGGGGAGAAGGTTCTTGGTAAGAAACGTGACCAAGAACTCCATGGTCACTCTGTCTGAGCTCCAAATATCCTGTGTGCAGATGGGAGAAACTTCCAGATGGACAACCATCACTGCAGCACTCCACCAGTCTGGGCTTTATTGCAGAGTTGCCAGACAGAAGCCTCTCCTCAGTTAAAGACACATGAAAGCCCAGCTGCAGTTTATTTAAAAAAAAAAAAAAAAAAAACACCTAAAGAACTCTCAGACTGTGAGAAACAAGATTCTCTGGTCTGATGAAACCAAGACTGAACTATCTAGCCTCAATTCTAAGTGTTATGTCTAGAGGAAACAAGGCACTGCTCATCATCTGCCCAATACGATTCCTACAGTGAAGCATGGTGGTGGCAGCATCATGCTGTGGGGGTGTTTTTCAGCTGCTCGGACAGGGAGACTGGTCAACGTTGAGGGGAAGCTAAATGGAGCAAAGTACAGAAATATTCTTAATGAAAATTTGATCCAGAGCACTCAGGATTTCATACAGGGGCCGAATGTTCACCTTCCAACAAGACAATGGCCCTAAGCACACAGCCAAGACAACTCTGTGAATGTCCTTGAGTGGCCCAGCAAGAGCCCTGACTTGAACCCAACGGAACATCTCTGTAGAGACCTGAAAATGGTCCCCATCCAACCTGACAGAACATGAGAGGAACTACAGAGAAGAATGGCAGATTCCCAAACCAGGTATGCAAACCTTGTGGCATCATACCCAAGAAGAGGTAGTAATCGCTGACAAAGGTGCTTCAACAAAGTACTGAGAAAAGCATCTAAATACTTATGTCAACGTAATATTTTAGTTTTTAATTTTCAATACATTTGAACCTGGAGCACACTTTGGTTAACGCAGTGCATGCAACTTCAACCTCACACACAATCATTCCAAGTTTCTTATCTTTAAGAATAATATGCTGGAATAATAGTCTAACATTCATTATGTTTGCTTCATTAATAATCATATTAATGAAATATATTAAATAGCTATACATTTACATGATTATAATATAACATTATATGGTTTATATGTGCATTTGGACTGTTCTACCAATCCCAGATGTAAGGTGGCACCAGTCAACTTGACAGCATCTGTCTGGGCAAGGTTAATACAGCTCTGACACACACACTACTTGCCCGATATGACAAATCACCGCTGGTGCCCTCACACGCCTACAGAGCTGAGAAGCATACAGAGTGGTAAGGGTAAACCCTAAACCCAGGGGAGGGAAACCAGCAGTAGAACTAGCTCGAAATTGCTGACATACCCTATATGGGCAGTAGGTAAAACACTTTTACACCTGAAAGGGCAGACCTGGCAGTCCTACAAACCTAACCATAAGTACTAGATGAGCTAATTGGATGAAGGCCCCAAAACAAAGAAGACAGAGTCTGACTCAGAAGGAGTTCAAACAAAGGAAATAGCGGATCTTTCCGGTTACCAGTGGAAGGACGTAATGTGTGTACGAGGCAGTGTGGAGCTCACACTGAGAGCAAACCACGGTACCGCCTGCATGCACAGCAGGACCTGTCCATTTTCTACCACAGATGGCTTCATTTGTATGCTGTGGCCGCACAGCCACCCAGCGTAAACCAAATAAAAGATCATAATTAAGCATGAGTCGCTGGCTATTGTCCTCCTGATGCTTCTAACTTTAGCTCTTTCCATTGCAGACCAATGATAGTCAATTTAATAAGAGATACTAACTCTACAACCTGGGGGCTGCAGATCTGAATCAAACTCTTTATTCACTCAGAAGACTTTGCAGTCCAGGTTTTATTTTATTAGCTATATTTATTAACTAGCGTCTTAACTGCACACTATTGTGGGCTTGCATAGTTCAACCCTTTTCAGACTTAATGCAAGTAATACTGAGTAATGTGAAAAACAGGGGGGGGGGTACATTACAGTAATAGTGGAGCTATTGGGGCACAGGCTTCTCATAGGCTAACAAATCCACTGAAATATAAATTTGATATAATGAAATACCCGACAATTTGTATTACACTAGTCTGTGCAATAGAATCCCTTGAACATTAATCATCATCCACCTCACCCTGATGCAAAAACAGGACCAAATCATGACATTACCACCATGTCTCACAGATTGAATAAGGTTCTAATGACCCATAATGAGAAAGTGAAATTTTTTTTTTTTACTTTTTTTGTCGTAGGAACTACTTTACTTTATGGTCAGTGTTTCGCACAGGTACTTTTAAGTATCAGACTATAAGCAGCATGCTGGCTTGATCTACATATACTTGGAAGTGCTAAGCACCTGTTTTGACCACTGTGACTTCCTACTGGAAGCACCATGCTGGATTTACTTAAAAGTTTAAAGTATTTAAAAGATGATATTGCATTGCCTGTTATGCAGATTATGTTTCAGGTGGATTCATTCCCTCTTGGTAGTTTGTAGGCAGCAGGTATGTTGCTTACAAATGATCTCAGGGATGTTAATTTACGTTTATATTCCACTCTAAGCATTGTGGTCTCATATTGACTATGGTTGTTAATGTGTGTTTGCTCTGTATATTGTCATGTACTCCACTTCAACAGTGGATTTGATGATTGTGAAGTGTTTTAAGAATAACAAATCAATCAATAACTGAAGAACCATGGTGCAGTGCATTTCCTGGAGGGAATGATATGTAACACTAACAGCTTCAGATGGTAGCGTTACACTTATATTGTCAGCGGTATCTTTGACGCATTTATGTATAGTTTGCATGCAGTTTTCTCGTAAAAATATCCTTTATATTTACATTAGACTAGTTTAAAAAGGCTTTGACTGGAATGTCTGATCAAACACCTTTTGTTTTAACAACCCGTTTCACAGAACATCACTGTGTACTCTGGTTCAAAGACAAAACTAAAGCTTAACCTACATTTAGCTTGTCAACAGTCCTGACAAATTACTGTGCACACACCTGTACTACTAGGGGTGCAATAATACACAAATTCCACGATACGATATATTTCCGATATAAAAATGAAGAAACTTGATTTGAATTCCCTTTTTAATGTAGAGATCAAAAAGGCCAAAACTATGTCCTGCTCTGCAAGCTTGGAACATGGCTTGCTTTGCTGGGGTAAAAAAAAAAAAAAAAAATCACCAAAGAGCTCTGCCATTGCCGATTTCTTTTTTGAAGGGCATGGTCCAGGCACCTCTGGGTCCACACTCTCCTCTGAAGGATTTGTCACTATATTCTCTCTAGCTTTGCACTATAGAGATAAATTATGAAAACCTATTCATTATATTTGAGTTTCTATTTTCTCACATTAACAAAAAACAGCATCAAGCTTACCTGATGCTGCCCAATGCTTAAAATCTCCGTGGTGAGTATCTAGATGGAGCACAGAACCTATTACACAATATGCCACTAGATGTCGCATGAGTAACACTACAGCCTGAACTGTTGGTGTAGAACTGCGGCTGGCTCTCCTGCTATGCGGTGACTGCATCTCAGTAGCACAAGTTGACGAATGGCTCAGTAAAGCTTTTTTTTTTTTTTTTAATAAAAAATTGTAATATATTCGATTCACAACTCGTATCGCATCGAAACCCCGTATTGAAAAAAAAGAATATTACTATGTGTATTGTGTCACCTCTATTTACTACTACTTATACTTCACAGCAGTCATACTGATGTGAACTTCAGTTTAACAATGTATCAGCTATCTCAGTATCCTCAAAGGTATATCCATAAACTATGAAATTGGACCTGTTTCAAAATTGGTACACACAAAATACAACGCAAACATGTTTTTGCCTTAAAATATTACTTGCAAAGCTGTACAAACACATGGCAGTGCAGAGAGTGGGTGGTGAGAATGTCAACTAATGTCATTCCAGCGATCAAAACCTAGTTACAAAGCACCTAGTCCCACCGAATGTGAATACACTTTGACCACACGCCTCCTCAACCGTGTGCAGATCTGTCAAGAACAAATTAGTTGTTCAGCCACTGTACTGCAAAACAGAGTGACTGTGGCTTTCTCAAATCCACATAACCAACAAAATGAAGCTTAATCTTCTTGCTTCTCCCCCCCATGGTGTGTTAGCTTACTGCCACAAATAGAGACTAATTCTTAAATAGAAACTAATCCGCAACTGCAATGTGGAGCACAGATCCAGCACACGTAAGTCACCTGAGGGATAGCACCTGCTCATTATCATCACTATGCTAACAAGCAGCGCAGTGCCAGTATAACTTTCTGTACCAGAGCCTGCACTATTAGATGTCATTACAAATGCTGTACTACAACAACTAATGGCTCTGGCTTGGTAATACAGTGGTGCTTGAAAGTTTGTGAACTCTTCAGATTTGTCCTAAAATATCATCAGATTTTCACACAAGTCCTAAAAGTAGATCAAGAGAACCCAGTTAAACAAATGAGACAAAAATATTATACAATGGGCACACTGCAAGATGACAATGCCATGATTCATTGGGCTCAAATTGTAAAAGAGTGGGTCAGGGAGCATGAGACATCATTTTCACACATGGATTGGCCACCACCTGAACCCCATTGAGAATCTTTGGGATGTGCTGGAGAAGACTTTGTGTAGTGGTCCAAATCTCCCATCATCAATACAAGTCTTGAGGAAAAATGAATGCAACTCTGGACAGAAATAAGTGTTGTGACATTGCAGAAGCTTGTGGAGACGATGCCCCAGCGAATGTGCGTTGTAATCTAAGCTAAAGGCGGCGTGTGTGACCTTTTTTTGGCCAGGCAGTGTATATATACACTCAAGTCAGGCCAGTTTAGCATAATCAATTAACCTAATGCATGTCTTTGGACTGTGGGAGGAAACCAGAGAACGGGGAAGACATGCAGATTCCACACAGAAAGAACCCAGGACCTTCTATCTGTGAGGCAACGGTGCCGCCATGGCTGAAATAACAGGGTTATCAGTACAGGGTGGCGACATACTTTTGACCACATAGTGTAGAATGCCCTCGTGTTTTCCTTACCTCTCCATTGTCAAGCGTTGGGATGTTATGGTTGTCATTCTCATCCAGCACTTTATCAGGTATGGGTGGAGGTTTGTCGTCCTCAGCCTCCTCCGTGGTCAAGTTCCGGACCTCCACATCTACACTGTAACGGCTCTTCTTCTTCAGGTCGATGGAGGCATACTCTGCACCATTGGCCAGCGGGCACAGGTCAGGTGTGCCAGGCCTGGGGTTCGGGTGCCCATTGGGAAGGGCTGGCGGAGGGTTGTCGGGGCTCAGAGCGCCATTGGTCAGGCCTGGCTGATTCTGCTCTTTAAACGTTTCATATGGTGAATCTTCCACAACGAGGTCACGCGAGGCACTCTCCTTCAGCACCTCATATGTGCCATCTCCAGGAAGGCCACATGCTCCAGAGCCGTCATTTGTTTCCTGCAGGGTGCCGCTGCAGGGAATGCTGGGTAACTCGCGGTCCTGAGGGCATTTGGAAGAGCGGTGATCGGACTGGCTGGCTAGCATTTCCTCTGAAGGGTGCGGGCTTGTATCCATGGTGTCTGTGAGCACTGAGAACAGAAAGAAAAAGAAATAGACTTAACCTTGTAAGTCTGCCTGTATAGCTTTTGTACTGCATTTTAAAGAGTTCAAGTCGATTCGGGAAACTCTTTAGAGATGTCATACATTCGATTTGGCTCACTTTTTAGATTATAGAGTACTCGTATCCAGGATAAGTAAAGGATAAATCACTGTGCGTTTTATTAAGTAGAAATATTGTACAAGCTCCTGTGGCATGGAGGTAAGTGCCAGATGCTGGAAACAGAAGTTCCTGAGGACCACAGTTGCAACTTGAATGAAATAGAATCCTAGCAAACTCGTGTCCTGTCCCTGGTGTTAATTTTTTCCCATAAATATTGATACAGGTAGGCGCTGTTTAACATCCGCATTGTGTTCTTTGAAACAAGACATTGACCAAAATGGACGTTGACCAGACATTACCATAGTCACATATTTTCACAAGACTTGTGATCTGTATGAAGTCGCCACCGAAACACGAGTTATTGCAACGACTGATATTTTGTTTGGCTGAAACCAAAACTGCATTGATAGAACAACATGGAAGATCAGCCAGAAGACTCAACCAGTGAATGTGAACCAGTTTTTACAGTTATAGGTGAGAGAGAATATACAGATAGTCTGGGGACAAACAAAGGAGTACTATTTACAATAGAACAGGCACAAACACTTACGAATTCCATGTCTAGCTTGTTACAAATAAGTAGCAAAAAGTCATACTCAAACACGAGTAACTTACACAAGAAGCCTCTAAACACATCAACTGAGATAGAACAGTTTCTAATCCAAACGTGAGCTAACAAGCTCGACTGGTATGATAGTGAGCTTTATTGTTTATTACTAAGAGAGTAAAAAAATCCAAACCTACATGGCCCTGTGTGAAAAAGTGATTGCCCCCTAAACCTAATAACTGGTTGGGCCACAATTAGCAGCAACAACTGCAACCAAGTGTTTGCGATAACTTGCAATGGGTCTTTTACAGTGTTGTGGGGGAATTTTGGCCACTCATCTTTGCAGTATTGTTGTAATTCAGCCACATTGGGGGGTTTTTGAGCATGAACGGCCTTTTTAAGGTCATGCCACAGCATCTCCATAGGATTCAGGTTAAGACTTTGACTAGGCCACTCCAAAGTCTTCATTTTGTTTTTCTTCAGCCATTCAGAGGTGGACTTGCTGGGGTGTTTTGGATACATTGTCCTGCTGCAGAACCCAGTTCGTTTCAGCACTTGAGGTAAATGAGCAGATGGCCGGACATTCTCCTTACAGGGTTTTTTGGTAGAGACGCGACAGCAAGAATTAATAGCTCCAATTTACTCCCAGCACGTCTTTTTCAAGGTTCCATGCGAAGCAGCAAAAAAAACAGCCCAGACCATCACATATCGCCACACCACCACCATATTTTACTGCTAGTATACAGTGGTGCTTGAAAGTTTGTGAAACCTTTAGAATTTTCTATATTTCTGCATAAATATGACCTAAAACATCATCAGATTTTCACACAAGTCCTAAAAGTAGATAAAGAGAACCCAGTTAAACAAATGAGACAAAAACATTATACTTGGTCATTTATTTACTGAGGAAAATGATCCAATATTACATATTAATGAGTGGCAAAAGTATGTGAACCTCTAGGATTAGCAGATAAGGTGAAATTAGAGTCAGATGTTTTCAATCAATGGGATGATAATCAGGTGTGAGTGGGCACCCTGTTTTATTTAAACAACAGGGATCTATCAAAGTCTCCTCTTCACAACACGTTTGTGGAAGTGTATCATGGCACGAGCAAAGGCTATTTCTGAGGACCTCAGAAAAAGTTGTTGATGCTCATCAGGCTGGAAAAGGTTACAAAACCATCTCTAAAAACATGGTGATGGTAGTATCCTGGTTTGGGCCTGTTTTGCTGCATTTGGGCCAGGACGGCTTGCCATCATTGATGGAACAATGAATTATGAATTATATCAGAGAATTGTTCATGGAAAATGTCAGGACATCTGTCCATGAACTGAATGTCAAGAGAAGGTGGGTCATGCAGCAAGACAACGACCCCAAGCACTCAAGTCGTTCTACCAAAGAATGGTTAAAGAAGAATAAAGTTCATGTTTTGGAATGGGCAAGTCAAAGTCCTGACCTTAATCCAATTGAAATGTTGTAAAAGGACCTGAAGCGAGCAGTTAATGTGGGGAAACCCACCAACATCCCATAGTTGAAGCTGTTGTGTACAGAGGAATGGGCTAACTGTAATGTTCTTTTTCTGAAATGCTGTGTTACTTTTATGCCAGATGTAATGGAACACACACCTTCCAAATAGTTCAACTTTTGTCTCGTCAGTCCACAGAATGTTTTCCCAAAAGTCTTGGGGATCATCAAGATGTGTTCTGGAAAAATTGAGATGAGCTTTAATGTTCTTTTTGCTCAGCAGTGATTTTCATCTTGGAACTCTGCCATGCAGGCCATTTTTGCCCCAGTCTCTTATGGTGGAGGCATGAACACTGACCTTAACTGAGGCAAGTACAGCCTGCAGTTCTTTGGATGTTGTTGTGGGGTCTTTTGTGACCTCTTGAATGAGTTGTCGCTGCACTCTTGGGGTAATTTTGGTCGGCCGGCCACTCATGGGAAGGTTCACCACTGTTCTTTGCCATTTGTGGATAATGGCTCTCACTGTGGTTCGCTGGAGTCCCAAAGCTTTAGAAATGGCTTTATAACTCTTTCTAGACTGATAGATCTCAATTACTTTCTTTGCCAATTGTTCCTGAATTTCTTTGGATCTCGGCATGATGTGTAGCTTTTAAGGATCTTTTGGTGTACTTCACTTTGTCAGGCAGGTCCTATTTAAGTGATGTCCTGATGGAGAACAGGTGTGGCAATAATCAGGCCTGGGTGTGGCAAGAGACAGTGAATTCAGTTGTGATAAACCATAGTTATGTTATGTTTTAACAAGGGGGGATGATCAGTTGTGTCAAAATCACTTTTTCACACATGGCCATGAAGGTTTGGATTTTTTTCTCCCTTAATAATACTGCATTTTGTGTTTACTTGTGTTGTCTTTGACTAATATTTAAATTGGTTTGATGTTCTGAAACACTTAAGTGTGACAAACATGCAAAAAAATAGGAAATCAGGAAGGGGGCAAACACTGTTTCACACCACTGTATATGTGCCTCCAATGGCACACAAGGTTTGCAGCTTGTACAAAATTAAACATAGGATATTACAGCCATTGATCTGAAGCACACAAAAACAGTGCAGACGGTGTAATATCAACAAACACTTTTCAACTGATTATGGGTATCATCAGGTGTCACTGCTTTTAATACTCCGTTGTTATGCGTTACGTGGCTGCAGTGTTTGCTCGATGCTTTGTTTACAAAATCCCATCCATAACCTGATAATGTGATGCATGAATGCATGAGCATGCCTGCTGGTACTCGTATATTCTTGCCATGTTGCCATTATGCACATGCCTCAAGAAAATTCAACTTTATTATGCAGGTGATATTAAACATTAACAACAACTGGAAGGTTGCGAGTTCAAATCCTAGCTCCACCAAGCTGCTACTGTTGGGCCCTTGAGCAAGACTTTTATCCTTCAGCTGCTTGGGTCAGGTGTAAGTTGATCTGGATAAGCACAACCGCTAAATGCTGCAAAAGTAAATCAACTTAAATGAGAGCATCATGAAGAATTTACCTGTACCGCTTGTAAGAGGCCCATTGTGGGAGCTACTGGCTGCCAGGTCAGTGCCATGGCTGACTGTATCTGCAGACTGGCTATACGTCTCCTTTTCTGACACCTGCAAAAACAAAATACACATCACGTTCACAAGAAATCCAGTACAGTAATCTATTATCAGGTTTATTTACTCTTCGACACGTGAGCACGTAGATGGCGCTCTTTGTGTACCAGAATGCAGAAAGTTACTCTGCAGCACCATCTCATGGCGCCGTGTTGTTATGCATCAATGCAAACAAGGCAGGTTGAAGCAAGGAGACACTTAAGATTTCAATACTAAGACAAAGACCTCAATTAACCTGTCAGCCTGTAACCGACACCGGCATTTTCGTGAACACCTACTCCATGTTCTTCTTCAGAAAGGACAAAGTATTGCGAAAAGTCTGGCCTGTAGATATTTATCAAACTTTAAATGGTTTCCGCATCCTCCAGGCTGCGTATGTAAGAGACGGGTTGTGATTGTAGACATATTCTTGTCCAGTTTTCCAATGTCATCACAAAATACCAAATTACACAGGCAGAACTGTGTATTTACAAAATCTTCAACCTGACACAGAATGTGAAAATGATATCTAAACCCTGACACAAACGTCAGTATTTAGTAATTAGGGGTGTGTGATATGTATTGTCTACAATAACATCTCAATTGTTTTGACGATGTGAGAGCTGACATTATCAAGTATGTCACTCACTTTGGAAAAAACACGGCTTAAAAATGTACATAGTCAGGTAGGACAGACTGAGTGTTCGAGCACCACAAAGCATCCAGCATTGTACCTAAAAGCGCATGACTGAAGTTAAAAATGAGTGAACAAACTGCATTAATAGACAAAATACAGACACCACCAGCCTCACACTCTACATCATTTGATGTTGGCAGATGTTGACCCTGCTCACTCTGCTGACGCCTCTCGCCGAAAATAGCCATGAAACAGATGTGTGCCAGATAACGAGTTTAGACTGTATAGTCTTAAAAGGTCTAAGGCATTCTATATTTTTTATTTTACATCCCGCTTATTCTTTATGTAAGTTTTAGTGGTCACTGCACTTTGTAGTTCTACAATTACAGACTGTAGTCCATCTGCTTCTCTTCATACTTTGTTAGTCCCCTTTACTCTGTTCCCTAATGGTCAGAATGCCCACAGGACCACCACAAACAGGAACTATTTGGGTGATGGATCATTCTTAGTACTGCACTGATGTGGTGGTGGTGTTAGTGTATGTCAGACAGCACAGTGCTTCTGGAGTTTTAAACCACCTCAGTGTCACTGCTAGCCTGAAAATAGCCCACCAGCCAAAAATGTCCAGCCACCAGCAACCCGTTGGCAGTGTCAAAGAAGGACTGATGAAGGTTTAGAGGACCAACACAAACTGGGCGGCTACAGATGAGCTACTGTCCATGGCCTTACATCCAGAAGGTGGAGCAATATGGTGAATGTCTCTAATGAAGTAGTACAGTATTGCATGCCTGTTTATTCTTCCTCACTCAGGTGCATTATTTATTCGTGTGGTACGACATATGGAATCAAATGAAGAAATGAAATGAGAAAAAAATTATATATATACCCCTGAGTCCTGCAGGCTCACGGTGCACGAGTGTCAGCGCAAACTTTCCGTCGACATTTGAATGAAATGAAACACTATGGCAGAAGTCCCAAGAGGACAAGAGGACCTACAGTTAAATATGGAGGTTCGAAGACGTTTTGGGGTTGTTTTGATGCCTCTGGCACTGGGTGCCTTGACTGGGAGCAAGGCATCATGAAATCTGAAGATTACCAAAGGATTTTGGGTCGCAATGTAAGGCCCAGTGTCAGAAATCTGGGTGTGCGTCCTAGGTCATGGGTCTTCCAGCAGGACAATGACCCCAAACATACTTCAAAATCCACCCAGAAATGGATGGAAACAAAAGGGCTGGAGAGTTCTGGAGTGGCCAGCAATGAGTCCGGATCTAAATCCCATTGAAGACCTGTGGAGAGATCTTAAAATTGCTGTTGGGAGAAGGCACCCTTAAAATATGAGAAAAGGGGAGCAGTTTGCAAAAGAAGAGTGGTCCAAAACTCCAGTTGAGAGGTGTAAGAAGCTTGTTGATGGTCATAGAAAGCCACAGAATTCAGTTATTTTTTCCAAAGTGTGCAACCAAATATTAAGTTGAAGGTGCCAATAATTCTGTCCTGCCCATTTTTTGAGTTTTGTGTAAAATGATATCAATGTTGGCTCTTTTGCTCTGGTTTTTTTGTGTTATTCTAATGCACACAAAGGAAACAAAAGTGTATAACAAAACGTGTAATTTCAATAATTTTCTAGGAGGAAAATTTTAGGGTTGACAACACTATCGGTGACAACATACAGGTAGTCCTCGACTTACGATGCAGATCCGTTCCTAGGTGGCGTCGTAAACCGATTTTCGGTGTAAGTCGGAACACACGTACATACTGTACATAAATAACATCATAAATAACATACCGTATTCTTCGGACCATAAGGCGCACTTAAAATCCTTGAACTTTCTCAAAAATCGACAGTTGTGCCTTAAAATGCGGTGCGTCTAATTGTATGAATTATTCTGGTTGTGCTTGTGACCTAGAACCGATGGAGGATGCGTACACGGCGCTCATAAATTCTGTCCAAATTGTATTAGCACGGCCTTGGTAGTTTTACGAAAGCTTACGCCACCGTAGTACGCAAGCATGTGGAGTAATACGGTTATGTGCTTCAGATAGGGTACGTGCATTCATTCATTTATTTTCGAGAGGATTTCAAAACCACCAACGCATCAGTCACGCAGTACAACATGGTCATAGAGCAGCTGCGAGAGAATTCAACATTAACGAATCAATGATACGGAAGTGGAGGAAGCAAGAAGACGCCCTGCGCCAGGTAAATACCAAACTGAGCTTCCGACGGAACGGAGTTTTGTTTCATTTCATGCGCCTTATAACCCGGTGCGCTTTATGGTCCGGAAAATACGGTACTGTAAGCACTTATCCTATCCTAACACCCATCCTAACACAGTAATTATCTAAAAACAAGCCACGTAAGCGTGTATTCTTCCGCCGCGCACACCAAACACAAAGTTCACGTTATGACGTTTACGACAAGGCTTTATACAGTAAATGGGAGATGCGTCGTAACCACGAAACGTCGTAACTCGAGACCGTCGTAACCCGAGGACTACCTGTATACACACACACACATATATATATATATATATATATATATATATATATATATATATATATATATATATATATATATATATATGGGTTACTACGCAGATCCGTTCCTACAGCGTGGTGTAAGCGTGATTGTCATCGTAACACAATTCTAAACATTAAACAATTTATAAAAATGAAAAAAGTGAAGAATTCCTTAGCGTCCGTGGGAGTTTCTCCCTTATTTGATCGCTTCAACGCTTCACAACAGAGGCGCTTCCCGGATTGCGCCTCGTACTTACTCCTTGACGGTTCCATACCTACGCATAAATTTGTTTGTGCGTTTTATATTTATTAGGAATAGCATCGCAAGATCAGTTTGCCATAACCCAGAGACCCAATATGTCTGACTGCTATCAATATACCTTATTTTTCGGACCATAAGGCGCACTTAAAATCCTTTAACTTTCTCAAAAATCGACAGTGCGCCTTAAAATGCGGTGCGTCTAATGTATGAATTAATTCTGGTTGTGCTTTCTGACCTAGAACCGATTGTAGATGGTACACAGCGCTCATAAATCTGTCAAAATGTTTTAGCACGGTCTTGGTAAGTTACGAAGCTCACGGCCAACGTAGTGCGCGCATTGTGGAGTAATACGGTATGTGTTCAGCATTAGGGTACGTGCATTCATTCATTTATTTTTGAAGCGGATTTCAAACACAACGCTATCAGTCACGCAGTACAACATGGACATAGAGCAGCTGCGAGAGAATTCAACATTAACGAATCAATGATACGGAAGTGGAGGAAGCAAGAAGACGCCCTGCGCCAGGTAAAGACCAAACTGAGCTTCCGACGGAACTTAAAGAGCTTTGTTTCATTTAATGCACCTTATAACGTTATGTATGAAAATAAATCCGTTAGCAGCCGATCGTTGATATTGCGCCTTATAACCCGGTGCGCTTTATAGCCCGGAAAATACGGTAATGTTGCTCCTTTCATGAATAGCCAATGATGCTTGTGTGACGTTACGTAAACAATAAACAAACGTTTTTAACAAAAGTTATAAGTCAGTCGTAAATAGCTACTTTGTTGACATGACTACAGACAATAACAAAGTTTACCAAAGGCTGTTTTTGAGAATACACACAACACCCTATCTGGATCTAGCAGTGACATGGATCATATGCTGCAGCACCAGTCCGTACTTCCAGCTGTGGTGACCAGCAACAACACAACCTTGGAGTGCTTTCCCACATGCGCACGTGTAGCCTTCACTTTCAATATGCAAATGAGATTTTCATAGATGGTTCATGCTTCCAAACAACGCTGAACTCCTGACCTTTCGTCTCGCATGATAATTTCCCAGCCTCCACAAACAGGGCACATGCACTAAAAGACTCCCCATGTTCCATCAACAGGCAAAGCAGTGAGTCTGCCTACTCTGTGCGTTCCTCCCACTGAGCATCTACAAAGCCCCTTCAGTTTGCTGCATGCTTCCCCCATTCTCAAACCACAAAATAAATACCACACACACACACACACACACACACACACACCACATAACACCGCCGCAGCTCTCTCCAAAACAAGTCCAACACTCAACATCAAACCAGCTAACGTGATGTGAACGCTGTTTGAAAATTGCTTTAAAATTATAAAAAGAAATTCATAAACACGCCACAGGGCTCCTCTTTGAGTCTCAGCCACGCATAGAGAGTGATCTGAAATGCAGAAAAAAAACCCATCACATGAAAAGCATCTCACTAACATACCCCATTCATCAGGTTCTCATGGTCTCCAGGGCGCCCTGCTGCTTTCTTCTGGCTGGAAAAAAAAAGAAGAGAGAATCATTACTGAAAAAATGTTGATTAACTCTGTTGCTTTGAACCTGGAATTAGAACATATAGTGCTGCTAAATATTTAGAAGCAATTAATTGGGATTCAAACAACTAAAGACGCCTGGAATTGCAGACAAATTTGCATTAGTTAATTACACTCACATTTTTATAGTCACGCTTTGTCTTACAAATGGAAATTGAACCCATTAAACAGGTTTGTCCAGCTTTATTTAAGCATTTTCCCTTACAACATTCATGTAATAAAGAAAAAAGGTAACATTACTGAATATGTATTTAATACTGAAATGTATTTTTCTTAAATGAAAATACAACAACCGGGTTGGAGAAGTAATATTGTTCTTCCTTTCCAGTCTTCCTTGCAGAATTCAGAATGAATGGAAAACTGCTCTCTTCCAGTCTGTCCACAGATTTTCTATTAGCTTTTAGGTGAGAGCTCTGGCAAGGCCACTCAAGAAAACACAATTAAATAGATGATCTAGTGTAACATTTTTTTATCTCAATTGCTTAATTGGATTTCTTTACACAGGTTCTCCAGAGCCACATTAAGCAGCCGCAAGCAAGCCCTGGACAGGACGGAAGTCCATCAGAGCTGCAGCATCCCCTCCCTCAGACACATTATTAATTCTTATCTTTGTATCTTTTCTAAAACTTGAAACACTTGCCAAAAATGAAAACTAAAAAGAAAATCTTAGTGCCTTTGAAGACTGCAATTCTCTTTTCTGTCAGCAGGTGTCCTATGGTTTGCTTGTGCTAGTTTTCTGTCATTCAGTTGGGAATTAGATGTACAGTTGTACCTCGGTTGTTGACCACCTCGGGAACTTGTCGAATTCGGTTCTCAACACATTTTGACTGGAAAAATTTGTCTCGGTTCTCGTCATTTACGCGACTCGTTTCAGCCGGAACTCGATTCTCGATTCATGATTCAGTACACAATGATTCAGTGATTCAGTCTCACAATAGCTCTTTCCCAGTGAAGATCTATGCTGTGTTAATTGTATTTTTATTTATTTTTACATCTACAGTACTGCATTCTTAATGCAAATAAGTCTCCACTAACCTAAAAAGGACAGTACTGACAGCCAACTGAAACAGAAATCCTGTAGAACCTGAATCCTCCAGAACACAGGCTGCAGTTAACATTAGCTAGCACTGATGATTTCACCAATAGAGTAAGTCTTTGCACTTTCAATCTATTACTCACTTTTTTAACATGTTTTTTAACATTTGGTTCCTGATACATTTAACTTATGATGGATTTGTCAGAACATATCCCCTTAATTCTGGGAGCACCTGTACAATACAACTCCATTAATGCATATATTGCCTTATATAGTGTGGATTTTCAGATGGTCAGTAATGGATTCATTCAATTTACATAATAACTTATGGTAAAAATTTGCTTGGTACTTGGCAAGACTTCTGGAACAAATTAACGACAAGAACCGAGGTACCTCTATATAAAAGACAAATATTTATTTCCTATTATAATTCTTAAACCTCGGCTGTTAAAACAAATGGACGTTGATTGGGCGGATGTTAACCCTCACATACCTGTTGTCCTTTAGCTGATGGTTTTATCCAGAATAACTTTCAACTGATAGTGCCTGCATGGCAGTGCTGGGGCTTGAACCCTAGACTTTCTGGTCCACAGCCAAGTCCCAAAAACCCTTGTGTCACCACAGTCCCACAGCAGGACACACCACTGAGGTCTTGGTGTGCGGTTTTAAATCCCCAAGATCAGGATATGACGTAGTTCAAAGCCCAGAAAAGGAACTGTGGTGGTTAGTGGTTAAGGTACTGGACTATGGACCAGAAGGTCCAGGGTTCAAATCCCACCTCTGCCAAGCTGTCACTGTTGGGTCCTTGAACAAGACCCTTAATCCACAATTAGTTGCAAGTCGCTCTGGATAAAGGCGTCTGCTAAATGGCATAAACGTAATTGTAACTAATGCACGTAAGAAACCTCTTCTCCTGTTTAATTTTGTCACAGTTGAAACCTGGCAACCAAAGTTCCATTATACATTCATATTAAAAACAGAACTCAGAGTTTAAAAGTTGCCAGTTTGCATAATAGGACAATAATAAAACCTGTTTTGCTATTATAATGAACACAAGTTTCTTGTTCTTTGTTCCTGCCTATGCGCTGAAAATACATTGGACACAGATTAGGCTCAAATGCATTAAGTGTTTATAACTAAATTCACAACAGCAGCTTACAGAATGTGATGTGCAGGTACTCACCCTTGGCAGTTGGCACATAGCACCAGAAGCAGAGCGAGCAGCAGGAGGGCAGAGAATGCTGTGATCGTGCTCACTACAGCCAGGTCACCAATGACCTCTGATCCTGCGCCCCCTGAAGCCCAAGGCACGCTCAGAGCTGGAGCCATTATACATCACACCAGCAGCTGTCTACATCGGCCACAGACAGCTTACAGCGGAAGCTAAAAGAAGAAAAGAGCTTTGATGTGTCTCATGCACACAAATATGTTATGATATTTCATATCAACGACAAGCACAGATGGGAGTGTTTCCTGTGTGAAACCCAAGCGCAAACATTAAACATTACCATTATAACTCTTGTCCAACAAGATAACCAACTTAACATAAACAGATAACTAGTGCTGCACAGCTGATTTCCACCCTCTATGTTATTTCACTCACATGCTTTAACTAAACAGCAGCCAGAAGGTGGCGCACAAACGCAAACTGATACAGAACCCTGCAAAACAAGGACCAACCAAACTAAAAAAAAACCCAGAAAAGGCCAGCACATGTTGCCTTTTGAACGCTGGTAAGCTGGTCAAAGCTTTTCCAGCAATACCATCCAAGTTCATCAGCTAAATCAACACCATAGCAGAATTAACCAGCATAAACCAACCAACTTGGACCAACATGGAGCTTGGATGGCACTGCCAGCATATCAGCATCCAAAGCACAACATATGCTGGTCTTTGTTATTTTCCTTACTCAAAACTACAGCCTATGAACCAGTGAACGTTTCTGGCAGAGAATTCACATACAAATCCCCCCAGGGAACACGCATCCTATACACTCTCCCCATAAATGTTAAATACACTATAAACAAAAGTTTCGGGACACCCCAAAACCGCCCTCATTGACGAAAAACTAAAGCACCCAGATAGAAATGTCAGATTGCTGCCTTTGTTTGCAGCTGTATCATGAACGAGAAACTTGGACTGCTATGGACTGGAACTGTATTGTCTTTAGCATTTGGGATCCGACGATGCTTGGGTTCGAGTATCACATAACACAGTCAGTCACCCCAGTGATGATACGAAGGACACTTACAACTCAGTGATATGAGCAGGACATCTTGCGGCCATGTGTTGCCTCTCATGGCAGGGTTTCGAACTGGCATTTACAGCAATGGTTTCACAGGAATGTTTCAACCAGATTGCAACACTTCCTTGGCCCGTCTGGTTGCCAGATTTGTCACCAATCAAGCATTTATGGGACAAGCTAGGATGCCAGCTTCGACAACCTACAGGTCCAACTGCAACATCTGTGGGTAAACGTGCCTCAGGATACCATACAGAACCTGTATGCCTCCATGCCCAACCGTATCTCATCTTGTATCCAGGCTAGAGGCCCAACAGGGTACTAGAGCCTCTTTTCAATTGTACAGTTTTTCCCCAATAAACTTATCCTTTCACTCTAATATTGTAATAACTCACATATATATAATCATTGCATTCACACATATAAAGTTTCATTCGATTCCAGCTCCTTCTTGGTGAGATTTATTTTGTCATTGAGTGCATCTGGGTGCGTTATTTTTTGCCACTGAGCATATATCACATAACATGGGTAGTGGCGTGGAGTTTCTCTCCCCTTCTCTGCTACAACAAGCTTCACTCTGCTGCAAATGTTTTCCAGTAGAATCTGGAACATCACTTTGACGTCGGGGATTGTTGTTGGACAATAAGCCCTCACTCTCAGTTGCTGTTCTAATTAATCTCAGTGGCATCTGATGGAATTAAAGTCAAGGCTCAGTGCAAGTCTGCCACGTTCGCCATCATAATTGGCAAACGAAAAGCGTTTATGGATTTTGTTTTTGGAGGACAGGGCGGAAAATTGTTGAACTGACTTGTTGGGATGTGAAAACCTATTAAAATGCCATACTGAGAGCCACTGAGGTTTTCAGTATACCCATTGTCTTGCCACCATTTTTTATGCTAGTATGCTTCATATTATGAACGTGTTAGCAATGAGTGTGGCTGAATTAACAAACAGCACTAATTATAAGTGGTGTCCACAAACTTTTGGCCTTCTCTAATTTTTGTTGCTATTAGAGATACGTTCAAAGACATTTTCACAATACACATGATCACAAACAAAATGCATCAGTAGTGACAGATTCTTAAAAACTACTTTCAAATCTTTTATTTAAGCACTGATGTACTTTTGAGCCTTGACATACTCAAAAAATGGCATATTGTCTATCATGATGACAAAAGTTATCATGATATGATATATCGTCATATTGCCAACCCTTAGTTGCAACATTTTTAAACAAACACATTTTTTTTTTACATTAAGTATATTTCCCCATGATTTAACAAAACTTTCTTTTTTCTAATTTATTTCTAGCCAAGCATGGATGTTTTCGTTGCTGTATTTGCAGTCAAATACAATTTTCTTCTGTTTTAAACCAAATAGGCCGTGAACATATACATACATACATACATACATACATACACATATATATACACACTGGTCCTTCTCAAAAAATTAGCATATTGTGATGAAGTTAATTCTTTTCCGTAATGTAATGATAAAAATTAAACATTCATATATTTTAGATTCATTGCACACCAACTGAAATATTTCAAGTCTTTTATTGTTTTAATACTGTATGATTTGGAATACAGCTCATGAAAACACAAATTCTCACAAATTAGCATAATCATGAAAAGGTTCGACTAAACGAGCTATAACTAATATCTGACGATCACCGAATTAACTCTAAAACATGGAAAAGATTGCCGGGCTTTTAGAAAAACATCCCGCAGCTCTGGTGCATTACTCACAAAACGCAATAGGTTAAGGACTGCCGACCTGACTGCGTCCAGGACTTATCCTCGGCCCCCCCCTCACAGCCCATAAGAGGGTAAGGACACAGCAAAAGACATTTTGAACGAATAGGGCTAGTTCCCAGAGTGCTGTATCAGTTGTGGCACCTCAGGGGATGTCTTCCTTTTGGACGCGTACAGTCTGTCCTTGGCCCAGTAGGACTGTGGACTTGCCAACGACGAGTTTTCTTGGCTGTTTGCTGATCCCGCAGAGACATGAGATCGCGCGTGAACAGCTATCTGGTCTTCCCTTTGCGTGCCTTTTTCTTGCTTTTCCCCCCCTCTTTCGGGCTTCTGCATCTTGCTGTGTGCATGCGTAGCACAATTGTAACCGTGTATGAATTGTCCGACTCCGGCCACCGGTGCAAAGGTGTTGCATTGCATCATTTGCATACGGTGCTGACCAATCCCCCGGTCCCATCAGCCACTTTTGAACCAGGCAAGCGGCGGGGAGGCAGCCGCGCTGACTGGGTCAGGACGAATGCAACTGGATGTTGCCAGTGGGCCCCCCGTCCTTTTCTCGGCTATATTATGATGCACGCGACAGACCCTGTTTTTGACGCATGTCCCCATTCGGAAATTCCCCGTGCCCGAGTCTGAGTAGGAAGATTGGCGCACTGGACGCCCAGAGTGAGAGGACCCCCTTGGCGTCTCGTCGGTGTCTGTCTGATGTTTTATACTGGGTCGGGACCGCTGCGGCACGGTTGAGTCTCGTGGCCCACCCCCGGCGCGCCGCGGCGGGCATGGGAGCGAGCGGTGTAGAGAAGAGTGGACCGTGGCTAGACTCCCGCACGCAGGCCGAGGCCGAAGGAGAGGAGTTGCTCGGGTGCGGAGCGCCCACGAACCTACTTGTCAGTGATGGTCTTGGGGTAATCCATTCCCCTTGGTTTTTTTTTTTTCAAGGTAGGCGCGCAGCGAGGGCCAGCCGAACCGGGCCCCGCCTGTTCGGTCGCCCCCATGTTCGCTCAAATGACTGCGGGACCACAGCGCGCGCCGCCGGACGGCCGGAGTGCTGGGTCGGTCACCGGACTTGAACAGGCGGATTGTGTTGTATTGTAAAGGGCCAGGTCAATGCATCTAGCTTATCAGGAGATTTTGGAGCACTTCATGCTTCCACATCTGCTGACAGAGCTTTATTGGAGATGAGAGAGTTTACATTTTTAGCACGAACATTGGCACCTGCTCACAGTGCACCAAAAACCACTGGTTAAATGGTTACTGACCAGGTATTTACTGTGCTCAATTGGGACTGTCAGATCTCTCGACTGAAGCCCGATACGAGACTCGGTGCGGATATTGTGAACGAGAAAAGTTGAGAGACGGCAAAGACGCCCAACAATCTGGATGAGCTTCAGGCCGCTATCGACAGCATATGGGCCTCCAACACCTCTAGGCAGGGCCAAGGTGATTGCTCCACCATGCCACGCCTGCATTGAAGCAGTCAGTTATGCAAAAGGATTCCGAGACCAAGTATTGAGTTGACATAAATCCGAACATAATAATCTGAAGGTTGGAATTTGTTTGTTATTAAAAACACTTTCTTTTATTGGGTCGGAGGAGTGAAATATGCTAATTTTGTGAGAATTTTGGTGTTTGTTCATTGAGCTGTATGACCACAATCATAAGTATCAAAAGACAATAAAAAGGACTGAAATATTTCAGCTGGTTGTGCATAAATCAAATATAGAAAGTTTATTTTTATCATTACATTACGGAAAAAGAATTAACTTCTCACCTATGCCCAAATTTGTTGAGAGGACCAGTATATTATGTATATGTAGTGTTATGTAGAGTCCACGGCAGCTATTTTGGGTTTTTTTTAAAACCAAAAAAAAAAAAATGTTTTGACTGCACAATACATAGACCTTTATTAAGTTATTATTTCATATTTTAAATAATTTTAATAAGAAGCATTTTTTTAAATGGGAGAACAAAAGCACTATGTTGACCTCATGCAATTAATGCAACTGAATCAATTAATAATAAATAAATAAATAAAATATTAATTTTTAAACCACTGTTGTGGTGCTTGCAAAGCTTGTGACACCATTACGAGTTTGATATAGTCTGAATATGACCGAAAACATCTCAGTACTACTAGGAGATAAAAAACAAAAAATTCAACAAAACAAATAAGACAAAACCTGTATGACCACTTCTATTCCTTTATTTATTGCGACAAAGTATCTAATAATTGGCATATCTGGGAATGACACAAAGTATAGAACCTTTAGGATTAGCAGGCAATTTGAGGTTACAAATAGATTCACTAAACAGTAGGAGAACATCCAGTCTTGAACAAAAAAGCTGTGCTAACGGAATCAGAAAAACCATGTCGTTGATGTACTTAACATCCCAGGCTCACCCCGAATTCCATGTTGGCCGCAACACTAGGCCTATGCACATTAGGGGTAGTTAGTTAAAAATCAAGGAGACACACTGAACAAACAATGCATGAGGGGAGTTTTAAATGAGAATAGTATGGAGGAGAAAACCTTTGGATACTACAACATACACATACAATATATATATATATATATATATATATAGTATATATATAGTTTATATATTATATATATATATATATATATATATATATATACACCATCTGTGAAACAGTGTTGGTGGCATCATGGTTTTAGGCTGTTTTGCTGCATCTGGGCCAATATGACACCACAGACGGAACAATTATAACATCTAAATTATACCAGCCACTAGGGGTACTAGGGATGTTTCAATACTCTCTGCTCGCGATTCGATTTGATTCATGATACGGAGTTCACAATAAGATTTTCTTACCTTTTTGTTTTTATTTCTGAATGGTAAACAACGCAAAACTTCTTAATTTTTTAAACAACAACAAACCATTAATACCCTGCAATTTAAATAAATTACCAGAAACAGAGGTTTAAAATTGTAAATAAAATGCTCTACTGTAGCCTCACCATATATTAAAAAATTGAGTGAAAACATTCCTATTTATTTCTAAAGAATAACAATATTCATAATAATATTTACTTTTCTTGAATAAAAATTTAAACAAATTGCTGCAATTAAACGAAATTAGACCGTTTACATACATAATTAATTACATATACCTTAATGTGTTTTTTAAACTAAATATGGATGTAGCGATGAATAGGCCATGAATTTGACATAACGAATGAATTTTTGACATAACACGCTTTGAGTACTAAAAATTTAATCATCACCAACTGAACGCTATCTGTGTCTGAGCTAATGCATGCCAGCTGCCAGCAAACATGTGTCTCCTTCAAAAAAACCACACAAATCAAGCAGCTGTTGCCAATGCAAAGTCACAGGGCAGCTGAACATGCCTGCTGAAGCGTGTCAACTGATCTACTGTCTATATGCAAGTTCACAGACACGGAGACCTAACTCTCTGCTGGATTCATGGCCATGGATGGATGGCTGTTGTATTAATGATATACAAGCAGAAGCTTCACTGTTATAAACCAAAATGCTATAAACCATTTGCTTATTCTCCTCTAGTGATAACAAAAGAAATGGCTGAATCCACCATTAACACCACACTGTAGTTCAAGGTTGTACACCTGAATCATAAAACCAAATCATCAGCCAGACTCTGAACAAAGGGTAGTATCGATAGCGGGTGTTGTTTAAAATGATGCGAAAAAACGATATCACAGTGGCTAAAGACCTTTACTGGTATGACAAAATGACCCAATCAAATTAATGCAGGGATGAAGGTACTGGACCACTGACCAGAAGGCCCAGGGTTCAAGTCCCAGCACTGCCAATTCTCCCAAACAATTTTTTTTTAGGTTTCACCACTCTTTTTTCGCAGTGGAAATGGACAAGACGTTTTAATATATATGGTACTTTCTACTTCATACTTTGATTCCTATACTAAGCAGAGCAGTGATGCATCTGATTACAGGGAACAGGTTTGCTTGCCTGGCTCTCCATGTTAAGCAGTAAAACACATTTCTAAGCAAAGACAGCAGCGATTCAGCACTATTACCTTCTATATAGCATCTCTCTGGCTCCACAGGTGGCGAGAGATGAGGTTGGCGAGATAATGGGGCGAGAAAATGAGGTTAGACTATAGGCGTAAAAAATATCATTTGGGGTTCGGGAACGGATTATTCCTATTTATATTATTTCTTATGTGGAAATTTGATTCAGAGTTTGAACCAATTAAGCTCAAGTTCCAAGGTTCCACTGGAAATTAACTGCACGTTAAAGTGACCAGACTTCCATACAAAGTGAAAGCCGGTGAAACACTGATATGTGTGTCGCACACTCTACAAACATTGCACACACAGGCAAGACACAGTTACATTTATGTCATTTAGCAGATGTTATCCAGAGCAACTTCCAACTGATACAATCTTACAATCCAAGCAATTGTCGGTTAAAAGTCTTGCTCGAGAAACCGACAGTGGCAGCTTGGCAGAGGTTGGATTTGAACCCTGGACCTTCTGGTCCATAGACCAGTACCTCACAGTTATAGCATGTAGCAAGCACCTTATCCAGAGCAATTTAAACCTGATACAACCATGCAATCATACAGTCAAGCAATTGTGGTTTAAAGGTCTGGCTTAAGGGCCCAACAATGGCAGCTTGGAAGTGCTAGGGTTTGAAACTTGGACCTCCTATTAAATAGTCCATTACCTTTTGGGTAACATCTGCACCACCACTGCCCTTACCTGACAGGTCTGGTACTGATATTCAGGTAAAATGAGATGTATATGAGTATTATGGAAGAAATTATACCCCAGGTTTTATAGCAGCTTAGTTGATTTTATATTGAATTTACTTTAAAGTTATATGTTGCCAAATGCCATTTCTTGTCCAATTAAACTACTGCAGGACTAAATATGATCGGGCAGTTAATCTCCCCCTCCTCCAGGTGGCTGCGAACAACATGTCACCAAGGACTTTCCCATTGAGGACTCAAGATCCTAAAGTGACAATTTGTATCGAACGAAATAATGCCGATATTTTTTTATGTTATTTTATTCCGTATTTTATTTATCTGTTAATACAATATACAGTGGGGCAAAAAAGTATTTAGTAAGTCACTGACTGTGCAAGTTCTCCTACTTAGAAAGATAAGAGAGGTCTGTAATTTTCATCATAGGTACACTTCAACTATGAGAGACAAAATGAGAAAAAAAATCCAGGAAATCACATTATAGGATTTTTAAAGAATTTAATTGTATATCATGGTGGAAAATAAGTATTTGGTCAATAACAAAAGTTCAACTCAATACTTTGTAACATAACCTTTGTTGGCAATGACAGAGGTCAAGCTAACTCTTCACCAGGTTGGCACACACTGTAGCTGGTATTTTGGCCCATTCCTCCATTCAGATCTCCTCTAGAGCAGTGAAGTTTTGGGGCAACACAGACTTTCAACTCCCTCCACAAATTTTCTTAAAATCTCACGATACATGGCCCTGTTCATTCTTCCCTTAACACGAATCAGTCAATCAGCCCTAACGCATGATGTTTCCACCCCCATGCTTTACAGTAGGTATGGTGTTTTTGGGATGCAACTCAGCATTCTTCTTTCTCCAAACACGACGAGTTGAGTTTTTACCAAAGTTTTTACTGGCTTAAGCAGGGGGACACACCTGACACTGCAGGATCTGAGTCCCTCTCGGCGTAGTGTGTTACTGATGGTAGCCTTTGTTACTTTGGTCCCAGCTCTCTGCAGGTCATTCATCAGGTCCCTCCGTGTAGTTCTGGGATTTTTGCTCACCGTTCTCATGATCATTTTGATACCCATGGGATGACATCTTGCATGGGGCCCCAGATCGAGGGAGATTATCAATGGTCTTGTATGTCTTCCATTTTCTTAACAATTGCTCCCACAGTTGATTATTCACACCAAGCTGCTTGCCTATTGTAGATTTCAACTTCCCAGCCCTGCTGCCAGGTCTACAATTTTCTTCCTGGGTGTCCTTTGACAGCTCTTTGGTCTTGTACATGGTTGAGTTTTGGAGTCTGACTGTTTTTTGAGGCTGTGGACAGGTGTCTTTTATACAGATAACGAGGTTAAACAGGTGCCATTTAATACAGGTAACGAGTGGAGGAGGAGAAGAGCTTTCTTAAAGAAGAAGTTTACAGGTCTGTGGAGAGTCAGAAATCTTGCTTGTTTTTGTGGGTGAACCAAATACTTACCCCCTTATTTTCCACCATAATTTACAATTGAATTCTTTAAAAATCCTACAATGTGATTTCCTGTATTTTCTTTCTCGTTATGTCTCTCATAGTTGAAGTGTACCTACGATGAAAACTACAGACCTCTCTCATCTTTCTAAGTAGGAGAACCTGCACAATCAGTGGCTGACTAAATACTTTTTTGCCCCACTGTATTAGAAGATAATCTAATAATTGTAAAGCTGCTTTGAGACAATGCTCCATTGTATATGGTGCTATATAAATAAATCTGACTTGACTTAATTCCTTCATTCATTCATTTTCACAGCAACTAGGGCACATTAGAACCAGTTGACCTAACATGTCTTTGGAATATAGGACGAAACTGGAGTACCTGAAGAAGACCCACACAGACATGGGGAAAACGTGCAAACTCCACACAGCCAGAGTCTGAGCCAGGCACCAAATAAAATGAGCTGTGAACCGGTAATCACTGCGCCACGTTACCGCCCTAGGATCTATCAAAAATATTTAGTGAGAAAACACTTTGCGGTTTGTCATATGCTACACCCCTAGCTAGACCCAGACTGATCTGACAGTCCTCTAAATCTTAGGGTGGATTCAGTAGAGTTATTTTTAGCCCAGACAGGGGAACACAGTGCACCCCACCTCCACAAACTGAATGCGCCGATAACAATCAGACTGGCATCCTGGTGAGTGGCAGAACCCATGGCGCTTTAGTGTCTAAGAAGACGGACAGCTATACGCTAGTTCAGAAGGGAGAGTTTTTCCTCTTACTCAGTCTATCCTGTGTTTCAGCACAGAGAGTGCAGTGCATTAGAAACTTCCTTAAAATCCTGCAGTGACAAACACTGGCAGATTGCAGTCAGAACCCTTATTTGGATATAACTGGTATTTTCGTTCTACATGGAAGGATTGCTTATGTGTGTGTGTGTGTATGTGTGTAAGAGACAGAGAAAGAGCTTATTGTACCACTCAAGGGCATATGCAAATTGTGCTGGGACTAGCTGTGATGTGTCCCGCTGCAGTTCCTCGAAGATGAACAGGCTAAAAGAACCTTTATACAATATGTAATTCCAGAAAACAATAGAAGTCAGATTTCAAATTTTCTGAATTGTATCAAGACAATTCCAAATATATACACACAGTACTGTGCAAAAGTCTTAGGCCAGTATGCCACCATTAGATTTGTTGTTTATCACTGCCATAATGACCATATTTGATTATTTCTCAGTCACTTTATTAGAATGAAATCATAAGATAGGGGAAATCTATGCAGTATATAAAAAAAAAAATCAGGAAAAAACAGCTTCTAGAGGTTACACTGTGACCTCACCTTACACATAGCAGCATCTTCATCGAGATTCCAATTTGAATCTTCTACAGTCAAAGGAAGCTTGATCAGGAATGGTCTTTGTTCTGAATTTTTTTAATTTTATTTTATTTTGCGTGCGTATTTCCCGCAGTTTGCATCTTAATAACAACCTTAAGAAATACATTTACATTTACAGCATTTAGCAGACGCCCTTATCCAGAGCGACTTACAGTCGATACGCTCTTACAATCCAAGCAGTTGTGGGTTAAGGGTCTTGCTCAAGGACCCAACAGTGGCAGCTTGGCAGAGGTGGGATTTGAACCCTGGACCCTCTGGTCCATAGTCCAGTACCTTAACCTTAGGCTACCACAGTCTGGAAATAAATATATTTGGTCATAACACCATTGCTAAATCAACAAATCTAATGGTGGCCTAAGACTTCTGCACAGTATATACATGAGCAACGTCCTTCAGCTGCTATCAGAAATGAAACCAGTCCTACCTGGATACTTTTGAGATCTGTGAGTCTTTGCCTGGAATAAAACAGATAAATAGTAGCATTAGAGGCTGAGAGCACACAGCAGTGCCTATAAAAAAGCAACAACAAGAGTCAGGCTGTTGGATGCCCTGATATGATAACTGCCATGACATCATGCAAAATCATATAATTCAAGATAGGACATCTCTTTGTGGCCAGTGGAAAAACTTCCCTTTGTGTTCTACCAACTGGGTAATAAATCGAAAATTCAAGTAAACTTGCACATTATTATTTATTGTTATTTCAGTTTCACATCAATTCTGTTAATACTATCCCCACTGTGCGTGTTTATGTTCTATCCCCTTAAACACAGTGTCATGTGTGTAACAACGAACGCCATTTCCTTCTATAATGCGAAGGATATGCTCTCATAGCTACAGTGGAGCTCAGTGGGTTTAAACACCTCGTTAAAATCACACATGGCAATATGATTAAAAAAATTGTGCACACGTTTTCATGTGGCATTATTTAAAATTTTTAATATTTAAAGACTTCAAATAATATTTCAAATATTTATTGTCTGCTTTCTAGAGAACTTGCTTTTTACATTAAAAGTAAAAATGTGACTTTTTACGTTAAGACATTCTCATTTCAAGTGTTGTGTGCTTTTTTTCAATATTTTAATTGGTGGAAATATTCAACAAATAACCATAAATAGTTCATTGGTGCGTGTGTCCTTCTGTGATTTTAAAATCACAGCAATATGCACATTCATCAGTAAAAAAAATGTCCCAGCTTTAATGGGGACTGTGGTAGCCTAGCGGGTAAGGTACTGGACTATGGACCAGAAGGTCCAGGGTTCAAATCCCACCTCTGCCAAGCTGCCACTGTTGGGTCCTTGAGCAACTGTTGGGTCCAGACTGTGGTAGCCTAAGGTTAAGGTACTGGACTATGGACCAGATGGTCCAGGGTTCAAATCCCACCTCTGCCAAGCTGCCACTGTTGGGTCCTTGAGCAAGCCCCTTAACCCACAACTGCTTGGATTGTAAGAGCGTATCGACTGTAAGTCGCTCTGGATAAGGACGTCTGCTAAATGCTGTAAATGTAATTGTATTTCTCAATGTTATTATTAAGAAGCAAACAAAATATACGGGAAATATACACGCAAAATAAAATAAAATAAAATAAAATAAAATAAATTCAGAACAAAGACCATTCCTGATCAAGCTTCCTTTGACTGTAGAAGATTCAAATTGGAATCTCGACGAAGATGCTGCTATGTGTAAGGTGAGGTCACAGTGTAACCTCTAGAAGCTGTTTCTTTATATACTGCATAGATTTCCCCTATCTTATGATTTCATTCTAATAAAGTGACTGAGAAATAATCAAATATGGTCATTATGGCATTGATAAACAACAAATCTAATGGTGGCATAGTGGCCTAAGACTTTTGCACAGTACTGTGTGTATATATTTGGAATTAACCCACAATTGCTTGGATTGTAAGATTGTACCAATTGTAAGCCGCTCTGGATTAAATAATTGTACTTTAGTCATAACCGAGGTAAAATGTTCAACTAACTGTGATACTGATTTGAGGTCATATCGCCCAGCACTAGTCCTAATGTAAAATTAGATGGAGTTTGTGCTCCACTGAATCTACCTGCAGGGCTCACATATAGTCTCAGCAGAATTTATCTCAAAACATCTGCTGAAATATTGAGGGTCACAGTGGGATACACACACACACACACACACACACACACACACACACACACTTGCGTTGCTCTGTGTGAGTGGCATATTGTGTCTACTGCTATAGATACAGAACTGCCATATAAACTAACAAATACACACACTAATTATATGCATTTTTTTTTACCTCCATCAAAGTTCCGCACACCACATGAAAAAAAAAACAAAAATGAATTTCTTGTATCCCAATGTTTATTCGGTTCAAAATATACAGTGTGAGACTCAGAGGAAAGGGTTTCTTTTTCTCAACAGTAATGCAGCTGTTTCTTGCCATTGAAAATATGAGGACGGAAAAGCCATTTCAAAAGGAATGTGTTTGGGCAGGCAGCGTTTCTAGGCTAGAGCATCTGGTAGAGCTGTGGCTCTCCTCAGCGTCAGCTGTGCTTCTAAAACCTTTACCTATACACACAGATCAAAGGCTAGGACGACACCTCTCTGAAAGTGCCACCTTGACACCATCAACCCAACAACAGCCCGGAGAAGAACTAACCAACAACCTGGTTTCCCTTTCCAACAGTTTGAGAAATGACTGGAAAGGCCAAAGCGGTGACAGTAAAAGAGAATCCATCATCATTATGAAACACACCAGTGTCATATAAAGTTCAAGATGGAAGAAGTGTTTTAGTTAACATTGTCTCTCTGGCCCCTTGGTTAACCAGCTTTGGCTATGACTAAATAAAATATGGTGCAGGGAAGGATTCTTTGATTTAGTGATAAAGCCCAGCTGGTATCCATTGAAATGTTCTTACCACCACAGGCACGTTTTAAACAAATAACTGGATTTGGCAAGGAGTAATACAATAAGGAATGTTTGAGGGAGCTGTTATCAAAAGGCTTCTACACATCTGCAATGGAAAAAAAGCAATAACGCTGAAAAGAGAAAAGAAAAATACTACTGTGTCATAACACATCACGGGTATGAGTCTTGCACTTAAATTACACCAAATTCAAACAGTTTTCATCACGCCTCAGAAACAGACTTGTGTCTTTATGTGACTACAATTACTGGTAGCAATATGTCTGAAATAAACACAATAATAATAATTATTATATAATTATTATAACAGATTCCTATATTAATTGCTTATTTATATATGCTATGTTTTCTAAAATTATTGTGAATTTCCATAAATTAATAAAGGTTTAGCATGCATATAACAGTTTAAGTTTCAGATGCAGTGGCATTAGGGATTCTGAATAAATAGTAGCGTTGACGTAGTGTTACAAACAGTCTATACATAAATTTGGAGTAGCACAGATGTCAAATTTACATGCTTGTCATTTAGCAGACAACCTTATCCAGAGCAACTTACAACCGATACAGTTTTCCAATCCAAGAAATTTTGGGTTAAGGGCCTTGCTCAAGGAGCTGCAGCTTGGCAGAGGTGAGATTTGAACCCACAGTCCAGTACCATAACTGCTAGGCTACCACAACACATCAACTCCCTTTTACACAAAGACACCAGTTAAACATTTAGTCATTTAGCAGACAACCTTATCCAGAGCAACTTACATCTGAGTCAGTCTTACAATCCAAGCAATCGTGAGTTAAGGGTCTTGCTCAGAGAACCCAACCTTGGCAGCTTGGTAGAGGTGTCCTTCTGAAAGTCCCATTTGAACCCTGGATCTTCTGGTCAAAAGTCCAGCCCCTTACCCACTAAGCCACCACAGTTATTCATCAAAATGGGGAATACTGAATACATCAATGAAATGAGATAGAAGACCTTCATAAATGAGCCAAAGACTTCTTTTGACCATATCTGGATTTTCAATTATATCCACTGGAAACACAGGTTAAACTCGGACTAAAGCGCTGAAACCTTTATTGTAGATAGCAACAGTTGCTAAGCAGCAATTCAAAGGTCTAGAATATGTGGTATCAGCCGGTTACAGAAGTGCATGAACAGTAAAGGAGGGTTCCTGAAAATAGAGGGCAGTGATGATTTTGTGATAATATTATGCTGTACAGCCTACTCAGTACATTCAATTTTATCCAGTTCAAGAGAATGTTATGCCCTGGTCAGTTGCTCCTGAAAAAGGCTATATCACACACAGTACATCAACAGTCATGACCAAACACACTTGCACACTTGCAGTTTTTTCCAGATAATGTGTTGAAAGTAAAATGGTTTGTTAATTCATGTGTGTTTGCTTCATTTGCATAGGAACAACAGAAAAAAGCCAAACCAGAAAATGGCTTTGGCAATATTGCTGTCCCCCTTTAGAAACTGTAATTGTAATGAATTTTGCTTTCATTTGCAATTAACCTTTGACTAGTTACATGTACAGTGGGGCAAAAAAGTATTTAGTCAGCCAAAGATTTTGCAAGTTCTCCTACTTAGAAAGATGAGAGAGGTCTGTAATTTTCATCATAGCTACACTTCAACTATGAGAGACAAAATGAGAAAAAAAAACAATCCAGGAAATCACATTGTAGGATTTTTTAAAAATGTAATTGTAAATGATGGTGGAAAATAAGTATTTGGTCAATAACAAAGTTCAACTCAATACTTTGTAACACAACCTTTGTTGGCAATGACAGAGGTCAAACGTTTCCTGTAAGTCTTCACCAGGTTTGCACACACTGTAGCTGGTATGTTGGCCCATTCCTCCATGCAGATCTCCTCTAGACCAGTGATGATTTGGGGCTGTTGCTGAGCAACATGGACTTCACACCCTCCACAAATTTTCTATGGGGCTGAGGTCTGGAGACTGGCTAGGCCACTGCAGGGTCTTGAAATGCTTTTAAACGGAGCGGAGTGTTTGGGATCACTGTCATGCTGGAAGACCCAGCCAAGTTCCATCTTCAATGCTCTCACTGATGGAAGGAGGTTTTGGCTTAAAATCTCACGATACATGGCCCCTTCATTCTTGTCCCCTTTGCAGACATACTGAGACATACTGAGTGAACAATGAAGGTACTGTAATATTATTAGTCAAATAATAATTGAAAGCTACTTTTGACCATTTCAATAGTTTTTGTGGTAAAATAATTTATATTAAAGCAATTTGTAAGTTTGAGGGTGCCAATATTTCCATGGCTGTATGCCATGCCTTTCTACTCTGTCTCATATGTGCTCATTTCATACCCTTGAGCCCTGTGTACAACAACCTCATCAGGGTGCTTAATGAACTAAGACTGATTTCATTATAATCACTGCCTGCACGGTACAAAATTCAAGTGTGTGTGTGTGTGTGTGTGTGTGTGTTAGTTAACACCAGCTACCAACACACCAATCACCAGCTGCCTTGTAGTAGGGCACATCCAATCAAAAGAATTCCATTAAATAAGCATGTCTCCATGGGTACAGTGCTCATTCCACAGGTTAATCATCAGACACGTAAATTGATACAGGTAGCATGAAAGAGATGAGAGACTATATAGAAGTCAGGAATTTTATATCTTATATTCTACATCTTAGTATAAATAAAGAGAAATAAGAAAAAACTGCAAAAAAAAAAAATCATCAACTAGGCAGAGAAAGCACAATGCCTGTCTGACGTACTTTCAGAAGCTGAATGGAATTCACCTTATTTTTCCTACGTTGGCAAGTTCACGTTTCAGCTTTATTTGCATTTTCCTTTAAGACAAATTACATTCCATCTTTGGGGATGAGATGACACAGCTTGTGCTTATGATGAAGTAGGAAAAATGTAGGTAATTTCTGGCTTAACAACAGGCTCATAACCCTGTATAATTCACTACAGTACTGTAAACATAAAAATGATACCTCACAACTAAAATACTTTGCTTTTTTTAAGCGCTTGTAATGTTTGCGTCTGCTTGATAAGCAGTAGCCACAACAATACGTATTTAGGTTAGGCTATACCTATTTTTAGAAGCAAAACAGGTTACTTACAGTAAAGGTGCCGCTCATATGAAATTTTATTGCATTTTAAACTAAACAGCGTCTGGTTTTATATCGACTTGGTCAACATAAAATTCATACTTCAAGAACAAACATGGAAAAACATTCCTATGAATGCCATAATCTAGCCAGACATGGAGATAAGCAGTCGGTAAAATCACTGAAACGTGAATAAATATGTCCTCAAACATATTTATTAGTGTTGCACCATTCCCAGTTTGTCTCTTCTGATACTGATTACACTACCCATACACTGGGTATCAGCCAATACCAAGTAATGATTCGATATCAGTGATTTTTAAATACTTGGAACTCACCACTCGGTTTTCTCGGTACTCAGTGCACTTGCTTTGACTTGTATGATTTGAGCCACGTGACTTGTTCCAGCTGAAACTCAATTCATGATTCAGTACATAGTGATTCAGTCTCGCAACAGCTTTTTCTCAGTGAAGATCTCCACCATTTTTATTGTGATTTTCTTTATTTTCACATCTACAGTACTGTATTTTTAGTGCAGTGTCCATGGGTCCTAAAAAGGTTAGTTACAGTGCCTTGCAAAAGTATTCGGCCCCCTTGAACTTTTCAACCTTTTGCCACATTTCAGGCTTTAAACATAAAGATATGAAATTGTAATTTTTTGTGAAGAATAAACAACAAATGGGACACAATCGTGAAGTGGAATGAAATTTATTGGATATTTTAAACTTTTTTTTTAAATAAAAACCTGAAAAGTGGGGCGTGCAAAATTATTCGGTCTCCTTGCGTTAATACTTTGTAGCGCCACCTTTTGCTGCGATTACAGCTGCAAGTCGCTTGGGGTATGTCTCTATCAGTTTTGCACATCGAGAGAATGAAATTTTTGCCCATTCTTCCTTACAAAACAGCTAGAGCTCAGTGAGGTTGGCTGGAGAGCGTTTGTGAACAGCAGTTTTCAGCTCTTTCCACAGATTCTCGATTGGATTCAGGTCTGGACTTTGACTTGGCCATTCTAACACCTGGATACGTTTATTTGTGAACCACTCCATTGTAGATGTTGCTTTATGTTTTGGATCATTGTCTTGTTGGAAGATAAATCTCTGTCCCAGTCTCAGGTCTTTTGCAGACTCCAACAGGTTTTCTTCCAGAATGGTCCTGTATTTGGCTCCATCCATCTTCCCATCAATTTAACCCTCTTCTTCCCTTCTTCCCTGCCCATGCTGAAGAAAAGCAGGCCCAAACCATGATGATGCCAACCACCATGTTTGACAGTGGGGATGGGTTGTTCAGGGTGATGAGCTGTGTTGCTTTTACGCCAAACATAACGTTTTTGCATGTGGCCAAAACCGTTCGTCTGACCAGAGCACCTTCTTCCCACATGTTTGGTGTGTCTCCCAGGTGGCTTGTGGCAAACCTTTTACGGATATCTTTGAGAAATGGCTTTTCTTCTTGCCACCCTTCCAAAAGGCCATATTTGTTGCAGTGTACGACTGATTGTTGTCCTATGGACAGAGTCTCCCCCACCTCAGCAGTAAGATCTCTGCAGTTCATCCAGAGTGATCATGGGCCTCTTGGCTGCATCTCTGATCAGTCTTCTCCTTGTTTGAGCTGAAAGTTTAGAGGGACGGGCCGGGTCTTGGTAGATTTTGCAGTGGTCTGATATACTCCTTCATTTTCAATATGATCGCTTGCACAGTGCTCCTTGAGATGTTTAAAAGCTTGGGAAATCTTTTTGATCCAAATCCGGCTTTTAAAAACTTCTCCAACAACAGTATCTCGGTCTCGGACCATGCCTGGTGTGTTCCTTGGTCTTTCATGATGCTCTCTGCGCTTTAAAACAGAAAATCTGAGACTATCACAGAGCATAAGCATTTATACGGAGACTTGATTACACACAGGTGGATTCTATTTATCATCATCAGTCATTTAGGTCAACATTGGATCATTCAGAGATCCTCACAGAACTTCTGGAGTGAGTTTGCTGCACTGAAAGTAAAGGGGCCGAATAATTTTGCACGCCCCACTTTCCAGTTTTTTATTTCTAAAAAAAGTTTAAAATATCCAATAAATTTCGTTCCACTTCATGATTGTGTCCCACTTGTTGTTGATTCTTCACAAAAAATTACAATTTCATATCTTTATGTTTGAAGCCTGAAATGTGGCAAAAGTTTGAAAAGTTCAAGGGGGCCGAATACTTTTGTAAGGCACTGTATAAGAACCAACTAAAAGGGAAACAGGAACTGAATCCCAAAGAACACAGGCTGCTGTGCTAGCGCCCTGAGTTCAAAAATAGAGTAAGTGTTTTGTTTTTACTTTTCACTTTCAATCCATTACTCACTAAACTACATGAGGTTTTTCAACACTTTATTATAAAATAAGATTTGTGTTAATGATTTTGGCCAACTGTCGGTTAATGTAAGTGTTTTAAGCATCAACTTACTAATCATTACTTATCATAGGATCCGCTGTATAAAGTATAGGCCGCTCTACCAAACACTCATTAAACTCATCAGTTTATGATACATTTAACTTATGATGGATTTGTCTGAATTTGTCTTGTTAGCTTGTTTCATTGATATTTAAAATGAGGCAGCTTTATTATTCATTAAAAACTTAACCATAGTTTCTAGTGTAATTTAACTATAACTATTTAGTCTAAATGAAAGTGATAATGCAAAAAAGTAAGCAGATGTTTTTTGCTTGCAAAGCTGATACAGTAACTTTAGAGGGAAAAGTTTCTGCACTAAGATTTTTTTTTATATAATAAACAGCCGAGGCAGATTTCCTGCTTGTTAACGTAAATTTCCTTAAACCTCTAACATGATCATTTTTACTTAGTAAATATATGAGCTTTCTGTTCTGTTGATAAAAATAGAAAGTATTTTTGATGCTTATCATGTTTTCAAGTGAACAGTAACCACAGCTAAGAGATGGTATCAAATGTGTATCGGACACATATGGCTGATATCTGATCTGTTTAAGGATGTCAGTATCAGTGCCAGAGTATTGGATCGGTGCATCGCTAATATTTCTAGATTTATTTTAAGAACTGTCCAGCATTTGATCCAACCATTTCCTTAGAGATAGAAAGAGCTTTCTAAAATGTCTAATAAGTTATCTACTTTTCCACGGTTTCTCCACCTCCTTCATGCTGATCTTTGTGAGAACTTGATGGTCATGGTCATGAGCACACAAAAACCTCATTTACATACAGTTTTTGTGGGCATTTTGCATGCGTTTCCATTTGCATAATAATCCTTAACAAAACCACCCCACAATATGCCTACTACCTGCACCATCAATTCAACTGCTCAAGCAAATTTGTCCGGATTATATGGGGATCTTAGATCTTAAAAAAGAGCCTTAATGACTACACTCAAGGGAGACATTCCCTTATTAAGCACCCCTCTAGAGACAAAGATGCTTCCTCCAACATGCATGAGTGTACACGTACACTCGCACATCCAGACACAGATCTAGACATAGGTCTACTTCCTTTAAAAGAAACAATATTCAAATGGACTTGGTTATTTCAACCAGGAAATGGAGCTTAAGAAGAAAAATGAACAGGTGCTAATGTTTCACTAACACTTTAAAATCACTAATCCGAGCAAAAGTAGTAACTAACTAAATGTATAACCAGTGCATATCTTGTTTTAAAGGTGGGTTCACTGACTGATGAGAACAGTGTTTGTAAATGTGTGATTTGCAAGTTCTCCTCATTATTTCACAAACTGTAGATGAAATCTGCTTAGAAGAAGACCTTCTGTTTCTATGGCTGCCCATCTATAAATTGGAGAAGAAGCGAATGCCCTGCGCCATCACCATTAAAACCAATCAATGACAAGCATCTGTCAAGTGATCTGCAATGAGAAGACCACACACTATAATAACTATAAAAAATAATCAGTATGAAACAGACAGACCCTTTCTTTCTGTGCAAATATATTCAAATACGAGTCAATACTTTAAACGAGCAAATTTAGCTTAAATGTGGAAGTTTATGTAGGGTATAAGATTCAACTAAAACCTGGGAAGCAAAAAAAATAAATAAACAAAAAACAGGGTGGTGTGATATTGTCACACATGGTTGAACAAACCTATCCTGTGTGAAAACAACAAATGTTGCAGTTACACCCATGCGAAAAGAACAATGTTGGGTAGATTACACCTAATCATTAAATTTCCATTCATTCATTTAGCCAGATAGATTTACAGCTCATACAATCTTACACGGTACAACCCAATTGAGGGTTAAGAACCTTGCTCAAGAGCACAACACTGGCAGTGCTAGGGTTTGAGCCATGGACCATGTGGTCTAGAATTCTGTTACCTTAACAGCTTCGCAACCACAGTCGCTACATGCTACTACATGTACAGTATATACTGGGTATGCAATGAATCTCTATCCAGCGCCCTGCCTCTTTTGGTTGTTTTATGCAGTTAAAACCTATACAACTGCTACAGTTACAATAACAAACTCTATAGTGATTTACAATTTCTAAAGGTCATATTATTGTTGAAATTATTATTGTGGAGCAGTGCAACATGCTCAAAACTTTAACATACCTGCCCTTATTATATAAACTAGTCTGAAGAGCAAATTCCATACATTACAGTAGCACAGTTTAATCTGCATTACGTTCTGTAAAACAGGTCAATGACCGAAATGGTTGCTGACCAGACATTACCACAGTCCCCTAGTCCTTTTACGCTACTGTAATATAAATATAAAAAGGGTATTTTCACAAAAAACCTGCATGCAAATGATACGTAAATGTGTCAGAGATTCAGTTGAAAACACAACTGATTTATGAGCGTTTGAAACGACTGATACTTTTCTTTGACAGATGGCAAAAATGTATTGATAGACAGTATTACGAACAACACGGAGGATCAGCCAGATGAAACTCTGATAAGACTCAATGAGTGAATATAGCCATAGGTTAGAGAGAATACACAGGTATGGGTACACACACAAACGAGTTCTATTTACAGTAGGACAGGTACATACATTTACGAATGCCATTCAAAACTTGTTACAAATAAGCAGCTGAAAGCCATACACATAAACACAAGTAACGTGCATTAAATAGTCCCTAAGCATGTCAACCGAGAAAGAGCAGGCTTACAGTTCAAACCAGAGCAAACAAACAATTGAGCACAGACTGGTAAGGTAGCTACTCACACACACACACACACACACACACACACACACACACACACACACACACACACACACACACACACACACACACACACACACACACACGAATGACAGACTTTTGCAGCGTTGGTTGGTTGTTTACAGTTGCAATGTCCAGAGTTAAAAGACAGACGTTTTATTTAGGTTCATAGTAAATTTAACTTGTGATGGATTTATCAGAACATATTGTAAATCAGGGAGCACCTAAACAATACAACTCCATTAACGCATATAATGCCTTATACAGTGTGGATTTCTTGGGGGTCTGGAACAGATTAATTCAATTTCCATTTTTCCTTATGGAAAAAACGTTTGCTTCCTATTTTTGGTTCTCAACGAGCCTTCTGGAACAAATTAACGACAAACGCAAGTACCACAGTATATTCTACACACAGATTAGAATTGACTGCAATCATTTTACATGAGCTACAGTGGGGCAAAAAAGTATTTAGTCAGCCACTGATTGTGCAAGTTCTCCTACTTAGAAAGATAAGAGAGAAAATGAGAATTTAATTGTAAATCATGGTGGAAAATAAGTATTTGGTCACCCACAAACAAGCAAGATTTCTGGCTCTCATAAACCTGTAACTTCTTTAAGAAGCTCTTCTGTTTTCCACTTCTTACCTGTATTAATGGCACCTGTTTGACCTCGTTATCTGTATAAAAGACACCTGTCCACAGCCTCAAACAGTCAGACTTCAAACTCAACCATGGCCAAGACCAAAGAGCTGTTGAAGGACACCAGGAAGAAAATTGTAGATCTGCACCAGGCTGGGAAGAGTGAATCTACAATAGGCAAGCAGGTTGGTGTGAATAAATCAATTGTGGGAGCAATTGTAACAAAATGGAAGACATACAAAACCACTGATAATCTCCCTCGATCTGGGGCCCCATGCAAGATCTCATCCCATGGGGTCAAAATGATCATGAGAACGGTGAGCAAAAATTCCAGAAACACATGGGGGGAGGGGACCTGAGGAACGACATGAGAGAAGCGTGGGGACCAAAGTAAAAAAGGCTACCTAGTAACACACTAACGAGAGGGACTCAGAAACTGCAGTGCCAGGCTGCGTTTGTCCCCCCTGCTTAAGCCAGTACCTGTCAAGGTCCGTCTGAAGTTTTGACAGATGAGATAGGGATGATCCAGAAGAGGACTGGGAGAAATGTATGTGGTCAGATGAAACCAAAATAGAACTCTTGGTAAAAACTTCAATGTTCATGTTTGGAGAAGAAGAATACGAGGTTGCGGCTACCTATTGTGAAGCATGGGGTGGAAACATCATGCTTTGGGGCTGTTTTTCTGCAAAGGGGACAGGACGGACTGATCCGGAGTGTTAAGGGAAGAATAAACGAGGACATGTATCGTTAGATTTTAAGCCAAAAACCTCCTTCCATCAGTGAGATTGAAGTGGAACGTTGGCTTGGATCTTCAAGCATGACAATGATCCCAAAGACACCGCTCGGGCAACGAAGGAGTGGCTCCGTAAAAAGCATTTCAAGGTCCTGGAGTGGCCTAGCCAGTCTCCAGACCTCAACCCCATAGAAAATGTGTGGACGGAGTTGAAAGTCCGTGTTGCCCCAAAACATCACTGCTCTAGAGGAGATCTGCATGGAGGAATGGGCCAAAATACCAGCTACAGTGTGTGCAAACCTGGTGAAGACTTACAGGAAACGTTTGACCTCTGTCATTACCAACAAAGTTTATGTTAAAGTATTGAGTTGAACTTTTGTTATTGACCAAATACTTATTTTCCACCATAATTTAGAATTAAATTCTTTAAAAATCAAACAATGTGTTTTCCTGGATTTTTTTTTCTCATTTTGTCTCTCATAGTTGAAGTGTACCTATGATGAAAATTACAGACCTCTCTCATCTTTCTAAGTAGGAGAACTTGCACAATCAGTGGCTGACTAAACACTTTTTTACTCCACTGTATAAGTTGTTACTGTGAAATTGAAATATCTAGGAGCAACTAGAGTTACATTATGGACGAAAAAAGCCCCTCTGGTCAGGCTCTGTAAGCGGCTATAAACTGGTGTGGACCATTAATCAATCATATTAACTGTCAATCACGTTGCTTCCCAGCTAACACTGACATTGTGGCATTATTGCACAGAATGCTGTATTTAACTGAGCCAGCTTTAAGTAACTTCTGACAGATTCACTTCTGACAGAGTGTCGCCTTGCACGAACCCACTTTAAGAGGTGATGGTAGAGCTGCAGAGATTTGTGACCATTTTTTTTTACTATCCAGCTGCTTATTTGTCCTGCTGCACTCTATTAAAGACACTAAAGTCCTGCTTTGCTTGTCTGCATAAGTAATGTGCTCCGTCTGCATCTCTTTTTCACTCCTACACAGGTCAGCACTGCTGAGCCATCCCTGTTAAGAGTATTTCAAATTGACACAGCATATTTGTTGAGGGTGTGAGGGGTGAAATGAAAAACAAACTGAGTCAGCACTCACAACACAGAACAGAGAAGGAGAACTACAATTCCTCCACCAAGCCTTCAAGCAGCAAAGTGCTAATCATAGAAAAGTGCAAGATTAGTGCCTCACTTTCAGGCATCCAGCAAAGCAGCAGTGTTGATTTGTCATACGCACATCTATGACAAATTAATTCTGGCACACTGGCACAGTTCCAGCCATATTTTCCAATACATTCACGTCACTACTACCGAATACACTTCCGCATTACATTCTTTGAAACAGGACGTTGAGTGAAATGGACGCTGATGAAGGTGTTTATTATTAAGGAAGAAAAAATCCAAACCTACATGGCCCTGTCTGAAAAAATGATCAAAATATGGTGCTGGTAGTGTGATGGGCTGGGGCTGTTTTGCTGCTTCAGGACCTGGAAGACTTGCTGTGATAAATGGAACTATGAATTCTGCTGTCTACCAAAAAATACTGAAGGAGAAAGTCCGGCCATTTGTTAGTGACCTCAAGCTGAAACGAACTTGGGATCTGCAGCAGCACAATGATCCAAAATACACCAGCAAGTCCACCTCTGAATGGCTGAAGAAAAACAAATGAAGACTTGAGAGTGGCCTAGTCAAAGTCCTGACCTGAATCCTATTGAGATGTTGTGGCATGACCTTAAAAAGGCCGTTCATGCTCGAAAACCCTCCAATGTGGCTGAATTACAACAATTCTGCAAAGATGAGTGGCCAAAATTCCTCCAAACGCTGTAAAAGACTCATTGCAAGTTATCGCAAACGCTTGGTTGCAGTTGTTGCTGCTAAGGGTGGCCCAACCAGTTATTAGGTTTAGGGGGCAATCACTTTTTCACACAGGGCCATGTAGGTTTGGATTTTTTTCTCCCTTAATAATAAACACCTTCATTTAAAAACTACTGAGCAAGCTCCTTCATTTAAAATGAGTGACACTGGCACTTTATAATCCGAGGACTGCAGAAAATCTGAGTTTGCATGACTGAATTTCTACTTTGCAACTAGCTAATAATCTCACAGAAGGATGGGATGTAAAAACTTTAATACTTAATGAAATCTTCATTTTCTTGAGCATGTACATTTAGTCCCAGATTTACGATGGGATTATGTAGAATTTATCATAAACTAAGGACTTTAGCACACAACACAACAGTTTTTCCTCACTACATTTCCCAGTGCTCATCACTCCCAACATGTGACTTCCTACATTTCCCACTAGCCAAGTTCTTGCCAAGTTTCCTCATCTAGCACAGGGGAGTATCGCAGTGCGTAGCATACCTTAAACATGCTTAAATCACTTATATTAAACTACAGATGGGCAAAGTCATTAACATAAAGCTTATTTTATAATAAAGTATTGAGAATCTCATGTAATTTATTGAATAATGTATTGAAAGTGATAAACAAAAATGATTATTGGGCAACAACGCACTGCAGACTTCCTAGAAAAATAGTGCAGGAGATTTACGGACTGCATATCACTTGCCTGGGGAAAAACTAAGTTCAAAATTCAGAGTTCGGTTTCTGCTAAATGTGTATTATGTGTATTACTGGATTCCCATCATAAAGAAATATCGTAAGTCGGGCCATCGTGTGTTTCAGAGTCATCCCAGAAGTGTTTGGTCAAGTCAAGTCAGCTTTATTTCCATAGCTCTTTTTACAATGGAGCATTGTCTCAAAGCAGCTAAACAATTTTAGATCTTCTAAATTATAAAGCTAATTCCAAGCTGAGCAAGGAAAAACTTCCTAAATGTTATAAGGAAGAAATTTTGGGAGGACCAAGACTCAAAAAGAGAGCCAACGTCCTTTGGCGATATAAGATGGTATAAGTAAGAAATAACCAAGTTATCTAATTAATTAATTTACGTTTATAGTAATAGCTTAAAAGAACAAACACTAAAATATTAATAAAGAGAACATATTTAAAATATAATCATTAAAATAAAATAACAGGCAGACATTTTGGAAGAAATGAGATATTAATAAATTTAGAGTAATAAAATTGGTAGCTGTTTTGCGGATACTACGTTTACTTCCAGGGTTGCCAGATCCTGCGAGAGAAACAAGCACCAGGTCTACGGAAACGAGACCAATAGAAGCAATGTCTTTTAGAATAAAATCAGACCTGGCAACTGTATTTATTCTGCTAGCCGCTTCCGGTTACGTTTGCGTGCATGTGAAGACTACGAAAACCGATTCAAATCAGCATAAGGAGATACATGCGCAGAGAAATCTGATTACTGAGGTAAAATCCAGCTCTTTATCAGATTTCTTAATCTGATTTCTAGGCCTTACTCCGATCTGAGAAATCTGAGTATGGTCTATACATGACCACTTGAATTATCAGATGCAATAATCAGCTGCAGAAACCTGATGATGACCGGATTAAGTGCATGTAATAAAGTGCATGCTGAAGGGAAATCATTAAACCCCACTGACAGAAGGGGAGAGTTTTTAGAGACATCTCTATGTGTCTTTAATGTAAGATGGAGATGGACAGGGATTAGAGAGTGAAACCAAAAAGGGGTTGTACCCTCTGCATGCTGCCGAAACTGAAAACGTGTGAAGGCACTGAGCAGATTAATTACATCGCACCCCACAGAGCCGTGGCAGAACCACGCTCGCTCTCACTCTGTTTATGAATGCATTATCATCATCATAATTATCACCCAACACCTGTCATGAACTCTACCTGTAGTACGTTTCAATTCCTGGGTGGCTGAGGTGCAACAGGGTATTCGTCTACAAGAGAGGGAGTGCACTGACGAAATGGGAATGTAATACCACTTTACAAGGGCTCTCCAGTCCATTACCACTCAAGTGATAAATTAAAACAACCCAAATGCTCTGCTAGGGTCTACAGTGTGCTGGATTACAACCCCAGCCCTTTAAAAGGCTCCACAGAGACATTTCCTTACTAAACACAATAATGAACTAGAGCTCTCAAAGACAGAGCTCCAATCTGTCGTTTATTCAAAATACTTGTTAAGCCACAGTTCATGGGGTGGTCCCAGGGACCACATGAATTCATAATTACATGTTTTTGATGGTGGAGATTATTGTGATATATTATTTACTGCTATTGCTACAGCTATTTTGGTTATTATTATTATCAACGTGTCAAATCCATCACTTCAATGAGTTTTAAAATGACGCAAGTTCAAATGATCAACATGAAAAGATCTAGAATACATTTGTCTATAATATTTTACTACTAATCTAACATACACTACAACCTAAACAGTTTTCTTATTACATTAGCTTGTTCATATTTATTTAATATGCAGCCACATTAATATTCTTGATACAGTACTGTGCAAAAGTCTTAGGCCACCGTGTTCATACATATACATTTCCTGTATTTTCTGCTTGTATTCTAATAAAGAGAAATAATTATATATGGTCATTATACCGTAGCTAAACCAATGGTATCTAATCTAATGGTGGCCTAAGACTTTTGCACAGTACTGCACATATTGCATATGCTCATGTTCACATAAACACGCTGGTGTACTGTACTGCTGTAAATCTCAAACATAATGTCATGTCCTGTATATCCTAACCCTGTCAGAAGGGTTAGGATATAGTGCTATAAGGTGAAGTGCAACATCTTTATATTTACAATAGAATATCACAATTCAGTTTATGAACTGATGATTCAAGCCAAGTATGCAACATGATTTAAGAGGATCTCTGCATCGATTGCAATCCAATATCCATTGTACCTCAAACAGCGAAGATTGCAATTTTTTTACATTGTACATAGTGCATAAACAACCCCATGTAGAGTAGATAATGATAGCTGTCAGATCACACAGTGTCTGCACTACTGGCGTTACACCACTATTTTATTCTAAAAGAAAATCTGTTTCTTAGTCATTCTGCTTCATTCTGATTATAAAACTGCCTGAATTCAATCCATTACAACATGACAAGGACGACAGGGTTTACTTATAGGTTTACTTATAGCCTCAAATCAGGTACAGGTAAATGCTGTATACCAAGAAGCAACATCCAGTCTTAAAAGAATGAGGTATTAAAATTTATAATTAATTATAATAGGAAATAAAAATCTGTCTTTTAACTCTGGAAATTGTGGCCACAACAGACAATCAATGCTTAAGAGTTTAAGTATGTCGTTCGCGTGTGCGCAAGTAATTACCTTACCGCTTGCTTGCTCGCTCATATTAGGACTAGAGACTGTTTCTGACCTGGTTGATGTGATTAGAGACTTTTTTTCTAAGTTACTCAAGTTTGCATGTATGACTTTCCCCTACATATACACATTTACATATTAATAAACTGTAAGTGGCGTTCCCCTATTTTAAATAGTAAAGTTTTAAATCGTTTGCATTTTGTCATTTCTGACTCTGCTTATTGCTTCCGGTTCTGAAACTTTCGATTGAAAAACTATGCCAAATGTTTAAGTCTAAGTAATATCTTTTTTGAAAATATATTTCAACTTCAAAAGAATCATTTTTACTTTACGCTTTTTCCTTACCATTTTAAAGCTGTTAAGTAAAAAGCTTAACGTGACTTAGTGTAAAGCAGTGGCCTAGGAACACCAAACTTTTCTCTGTTACTGCTCATGATAAGTCATCTCTGCTGCCGAAATGATGAACATGTGGTCCAAAGGGAAAGTCCTCATTTTTATGTTTAAATGGGAAGAATAGAGCTTAACATTAAAAATTATTACTTTCCCTTTGGATCACAGGTTTGTCATTACTTATGATCAGCAGTAACAGAAGTTTGGTTTTCCTAGGTCACTGTTTTAGAACACTAAGCCACTCTATGTTCACTTTAACATTTTAGACTCTCCCGGCTAACGCAGCACTTGCACACAGTGGGTCCAACACATTACAAGCTCAATATCATGCTGGTACTTTAGATGTTTTGATACGTTGGAGATGTAACCTTCTATACAAAATACCCATTTTCCACACATACTGGGTTTAGTCTTTCCATTTTCTCTCAATGCAAAGAAAAACTTCTGAGCATTCTTGAGCGTCCATCTTCCGCTCCAGCGGAGTGAAACAAACCAAAACTACGTCATGATGTACATGATTACATGACGTACCAGTATGCTTTTTACGGAGCCACTCCTTCGTTGCCCGAGCGGTGTGTTTGGGATCATTGTCATGCCGGAAGACCCAGCCACGTTCCATCTTCAATGCTCTTACTGATGGAAGGTGGTTTTGGCTTAAAATCTCACAATACATGGCCCCGTTCATTCTTCCCTTAACACAGATCAATTGTTCTGTCCCCTTTGCAGAAAAAAAGCCCCAAAGCATGATGTTTCCACCCCCATGCTTCACAGTAGGTATGGTGTTCTGGGGATGCAACTCAGCATTCTTTTTCCTCCAGTTGAGTTTTTACCAAAAAGTTCTATTTTAGTTTCATCTGACCACATGATATTCTCCCAATCCTCTTCTGGATCATCCATATGCTCTCTGGCAAACTTCAGACGGGCCTGGACATGTACTGGCTTAAGCAGGGGGACACGCCTGGTACTGCAGGATCTGAGTCCCTCTCGGTGTAGTGTATTACTGATGGTAGCCTTTTTACTTTGGTCCCAGCTCTCTGCAGGTCATTCATCCGGTCCCTCTGTGTAGTTCTGGGATTTTTGCTCACCATTCTCATAATCATTTTGACCCCATGGGATGAGATCTTGCGTGGAGCCCCAGATCAAGGGAGATTATCAATGGTCATGTATGTCTTACAATTGCTCCCACAGTTGATTTATTCACACCAAAATGCTTGCCTATTGTAGAGTCACACTTCCCAGCCTGGTGTAGGTCTACAATTTTCTTCCTGGTGTTCTTCGACAGTTCTTTGGTCTTGGCCATGGTTGAGTTCGGAGCCTGACTGTTTGAGGCTGTGGACAGGTGTCTTTTATACAGATAACGAGGTCAAACAGGTGCCATTAATACAGGTAACGAGTGGGACAGAAGAGCTTCTTAAAGAAGAAGTTACAGGTCTGTGAGAGCCAGAAATCTTGCTTGTTTGTGGGTGACCAAACACTTATTTTCCACCATGATTTACAATTAAATTCTTTAAAAATCCTACATTGTGATTTCCTGGATTTTTTTTTCTCTTTTTGTCTCTCATAGTTGAAGTGTACCTATGATGAAAATTACAGACCTCTCTCATCTTTCTAAGTAGGAGAACTTGCACAATCAGTGGCTGACTAAATACTTTTTTGCCCCACTGTATTTTTTCTGACTATATAATATATATTTATGACTATATTTTTTAACTATATAAACTGGTTCACATTCACTAGTCTCTTTCATCTGGCTGATCTTCCATGTTGTTTGTAAAACTCTCTATCAATGCATTTTTGGCTTCCGACAAACAAAAGTATCAGTCGTTTCAATCACTCATGTTTTCAGCGCCATCTGTGATGCATTTATGTATCATTTGCACACAGTTTTCTTGTGAAAATTCCCTTTATATTTACATTACACTAGCATAAAAAAAAGACTATACGTGACTACGGTAATGTCTGGTCAACAACCATTTCGGTCAACGTCCCATTTCACAGAATGTAATGCAGTTGTTAAATGGTGCAAGCCTGTTGTTTGTGTATAAGTACACCGGGCTTCCTTAGGACCAACCAATCAACATGATAAATGGGCTCTACAGCGGTAAAGGTCAAGAATAATAAGATCATAGTGCCTATATTTAAATATAATGGTACGTAATGGCATACACTGCAAACACCTTAAATATTGGCAAAAACACCTGTCATAATTCTATAACAATAACAATGTAATTCCTAGTGCCTATATTTAAGATTTTTCCGGTTGCAGTACAATATCTATTCAGTGGCCATCATTTTTAAAATTAAAAGCCTGTATCAAAATTTGGATTGATTCATTTATGATACTTTGGTCTACTGGGTTAATGTATGGTTATGTGTAGGTAAGACAGCACCATGTCACAGTATACAGGAATTTAAAAACAATGGAAGGTCGCAGTACCTCTACCCCTCCTCCCTGATTTATCTGATTTCAGATGGGTGGTTGGGAGGATGGGGGTAGTACAACCGGCCACTCTGAGGCATCTGATTTTATTTGGTTTGGGAATCTGGGAGTGGGGTGTGTCAGAGGAATAAGGGGAGAGAGAAAGACTGTGTGTGTGTCTGTCTGTATGTGTGTGAAGGGAGTGTTCCTGCATAGCTGATTCTTACCATGACCTTTCCCGTAAACCCATTTATCAGAGAGCCTCCACAGGGATGGGAACCACGATGTATTTTTCTGAATGTTTTTTGCAACACTTTCACATCTTTCTCATCTCCTACAGTTTCATGTCAAGATTTGAGGCTCTTCCCTATTACCTAATCCTTTTTTATGGTAAAATTTGCTCGTTCATGTTATGTTTTCATGCACAGACACGCGCTCCAAATCCAACTGCACTACGCCCATGAAACACGATGATTTTCTTCTGCTCTGTCGCTGAGGTGCTAAAGACATCTGGTAACAGAATTGAAATGAACCAATTAGAAGCGTTCTCGCCACCAAGCCGTGGGTGAGCTCTAGAATACATTAGCGAGCGGTGACAGCCAACACTCTTTCAGGTGCTGGGATAGCTTAAGGCAGAGCAATGAATTTAAATGCAGAAGTGGCTTACAATAGCAACGAGGGGAAGGAGAATCATTCAGGATGATTAGTGTCAGTGTACGGGATTTTATTGCTTCTAACCTCCTCCCTTTCTCCGTGTTTGCACCACTGAAACCATCTTCCATTAACAGCAGTTATGTCTCAATCAACTACCTTGCCTTCTTTCATTAAAACATTAAAGCCCTCATTTAATCGGGCACAGTTTATACACTGCCAATCTGGTATGCACACAAGCGGTGGAACAATAAATCGACTTACTCGACTAAAATCGACTACCAAATTAGTTTGCAATTAATTAAATAGTTGATTAGTCAGTGACGGCATCAGTTGTGTTTCTAGCTCTATCTCGGAATGTTTTGACATTACCATATAGTGGAGAGTTAACAAAAGTGCGATGGCAGACTCAAGAAAAAAAATCCTCTACAGTATGGGAGCATTTCACGCTTAACAGACAAAAAGTCAGTCAGTTGTGCCAACTGTAAAACCATCCTTAGTTGGCATGGGAGCACATCTTCCATGAGTGTGTTTACATGCACTTCACAATCCGATAACAGCAGAAAATCAGATTTTGTCAGTAATCTAATCGACGAGCATACATGCACTTAAGTAATCAGATAATGGGAAATCTCCGGGTTTACATGAGGCATTAATCAGATTTCTACTTTGCGCCCAGCCAACAATCTCACAGACATATGTGATAATGATTTAATATTAATTCATTAAATTATTAATTCTCTCCGGTACCCAGGAAAAATGTACTGTGAAATTTGACAGTAGAACCATGAAGTGGCCAAATTACCACCAAAAGTCTAGGGCTGCAACAACGAATCTATAAAATCGATAATAATCGATTTTTAAAAGTGTCGATAACGATTCATTTCATTATCGATTCGTTGTGTCACATGATTTATGTGTTTCCCGCCTTATCATATCCGCTTACATTACTTGCGGCACTTCGTCAACACTGGAAAAAAAATACGAGCGATTGAACGGAGCGAGGCGGACCCGTTTGGACGCGGAACATTCAAAACAAGTTAGCGTTAAGAATTAAATAAATTCTACAAATGAAACATGACCGACGCAGAGAAGAAGGTTCGGCTTAAGACCTCAAAAGTGCACTTCACGCTTCACATAATAAACAATGTGTAACATGCAAGCTTTGCAAAAGTGATCTGACCTGGCACGGGAGCACCACGGTGCTGATACAGCCCTCGAAACGGAAACAGGTTGCAGTCACTGATGAGGATGACGGAAGCTCAACAACAGCGTAAGTCACCACAATATCCCGAGTTTGTTCCGTTTTGACGTGAGGAAACGTAACGGCGCACTCACACTATGCGAACGGGCACAGCACGGTTGATGCTGTTTTTTGCTTGTTAGCTGGATAATGACAGTGATGAAGCTAAGAGACCGATATCCTATATTGGCCAGGCTAGCCAACTCCTATTTATGGATTCCTGCTACTTCAACACTGTCTGAGCGGCTATTTTCTGTGGCAGGAAATATAGTCTCTAAAAAAGAGAGCCAGCTTTAGCCAGGAGCATGTTGACATGCTAACATCTTTGGCTTGCAATGCAAAGTTCCTAAAGAAAGAGCGTGAATGAGTTTGTATGTAGTGTTTGCATCAGATATGCACTTATTTTCTTTTATTGTTTAATTTATTATTTTAATTTATTAATACATTTCATTTATTATTATTCATTTATTGTAAGCACTTATTTGCTCTGTTATTTAATGTTATATTTCTGAATAAAGACATGGAAAGGTTTTTTTTTTTTTTACCCGATTCATCGATTAATCGGAAAAATACTCGACCAATTAATCAATTATTAAAATAATCGTTAGTTGCAGCCCTACATAGTACAACTGTGAAATAATTCATGGTCAGTTCATAGTCAACCAAGTCTACAGTTGTACTATGAAATTTCACAGTAGAACCATGAAGTGGCCAAATTACCATCAAAAATTCATAGTAGAACTGTGAACTTCATGGTCAAACTGTGAAATTTCACATTAAAACTGTCAAGCAAATCACAATACTACTATGAAAATTCACAGTACAGTTTTTCCTGGGTATATACCGCATTTCAGAGTGTCCACCAAGTGTTCGATAGCCCTTTCGCTGCCTTAAATTCCGTGGCACATTTAATTCCAGGGTTGCCAGATTCCCACGAGAAAAACAATCATCACAGCCGATTGAAATGGGAAAAAAGAAGCCAAATAAAGCCACATATTGAATAGGCAGAATAGGCGAACCATAGGCAGTCGTGGCGGGTTAGAAAATTGAGTAACTGCTATACATGCTGTGAGTAATCCAATTATTGGGAAAATTCCAGCCCACTTTATCAGATTTCTTCATCTGATTTCTAGGTAGGTATCTGATTTTGAAGGTATTCATCATTATCTTCATTGTTAGTTAGCAAATTCCTAAAATAACCTCAAGCTAAGAATAAAGGCTGATAGCTACATGAGTTATTTGGTAACAGAGCAGTTCATTCCAATAATCGATAGATTATTCAGCTATCAAAATACTAGTTTGATGCAGCCCTAAAGCACACACACACACACACTGTCACTTTTTTTCAACACGCCGCTTTACTTCTGCTCTGATGTATAGCTCTAGCATGGCTGATCACGCCATCAAGAGTTTAATGAGCTCCACCTTGAATCATTAGTAATAAATATGATAAAGCTCCAACAGCTAATCCCTCACACGTCTCTCCATGCTTCCATATGGTCATCAATAACTCCCCAAGAATGTGTCCATAATGGCCATTACACAGTTATCAGTGAGAGCTGGAAAAACCCATCTTCAATGCAGCTGTAACCTCAGTACAGAATGAAGACATTCTTAAAACAGGCAAGCAGAAGCACACATGAAATAAAACAGATGGACAAGGGTGAAATCTTTGTACATGTTACCATAGAAAACCAGACTTGTATAAAGAGCTGATAATCAGGATGAATTCCAAATGCAGTAGGAATATGGACAAGCACAGTACAAGGACTGATAAATACATGTCCTGTTTGGTTTGATTGTAAGCTACATGGTGGTCCAGCTGCTGCTATTGTTGTGCTTGCTTTCGATTCTTTAGATTCTAGCAATTTAGCAAATGCGATGTTTGTGTATGCACTCACACTGGGCAGAGTATTGCTAGCACATGTTAATGGAAAATTAGCATTCACTGACAGAACTTACTGAGGTTTAGCATAAATACCACAGGGCACTGATTAAGAGTACATCTCAGGAAGTCAGTATATAGTACAAGGATTCTGATAAGTATGTTTATTTCCTCTTTGATTTGATTCTAAGTATGTAAGTGTGGAGGTCTAACTGCTGTTGTTGCTGTCGATGCTTCTAAGGCTGACCATACACTAGAATATTGAAAATGTATCTAGAGAGTCACAGACTAAACACAGACTATGATTTTGCAAAGACTAGGGATCTTGCATGGTCACTAATTGCAAGACTGCAACTGGATTCTTTTTAGATTATTTCCTATCATGCTGTTGGAGAAAACAAAATGTACTAATATTTCATACACCTACTGTATGATTACACTAGAACACACTATATGCTATAATATATAATAGAGCGGTACCTCGGCTCTCGAGCAAATTTTTCTTATAAGTAATATTGTAAATTGAATTAATCCATTCCAGACCTCTAGAAAATCCACACTGTATAAGGCATTATATGCATTAATGGAGTTGTTTTGTACAGGTGCTCTCTGATTTATGATGGGGATACGTTCTGAGAAATCCATCACAAGTTAAGTGCATCATGAACTGAGGAGTTTAACGAGTGTTTGGTAGAGCGGTCTATAGTGAATTATAGCGGAGAGTATGATAAGTAATGGTAAATAAGTTAATGTATAAAACACTTACATTAACTTACAGTTGGCCAAAATATTAATATTTTCCATTAATATTTTATAATAAAGTAAAAGCAAAACACACTACTGGTGAACTCAATGAGACAGAATGGCTGCTAAGCAAACTGCAGCCTGTGTTCTGGAGCATTCAGCTCTTGTTTTGATTTCAGTTAGCTCTTATAAACTAATCTTTTTAGGACCCATGAAGACTTATTTGCACTAAGAATACAGTACTGTAGATGTAAAAATAAAGACAAACACGATACACATGGCAGATATCTTTGAGCGCCTGCTTGTTAGCCTCTAGATTCTAGGTTAGGCACTAGGTTCTAGTCTGTCTGGTAACGAATCCCTACAGATCATTGAGTACTTGCCTCATGGCTCTGTCAACTACATGTTTGTAGTTCACTCTAGATAATGGCTAAATATAAAAGGGACAATTAGTCATTTGATTGACATTCTTATCCAGAGTGACTTAAAATGATACAGTTATACAAGGTACAATCCAAGCATCTGTGGGTTAAGTGACTTGCTCAAATGTCCACCAGTAGCATCCCGGCAGTGCTGAGACTTGCACCTTGGACATTCTGGTCAGTAGTCCAGTATCTCAACCACTGTGCCACCACTGATAAATAAGATTAATGTATGTGGGACACAGTACGGACAGCCTCTGAACTAAGATTTATTTATAATCTACAAATATCATATCAAATAGCAATTACGAATAAACTAGGAATGGACACAGTTAAACGCATGAAGACTTAAGATTCATTTTTTCCAAGAGGACAGTTAAAACCTAGTAAACAAGAATTCACCAGTTGACATCTAGTCTAAACACACACATCTAGATATTCATACAGTTTGGCCTGACCTACACTCGCACCAGCTCCTCTATTGATTACACTGCATATCCAAGAGTGCTCTGCTTTACACACAAGGCCATTACTATCCACTTGGGAGTTGAGCTTATATAGACAAACAGCATGATAGATCTGTTTCTCACAGTGTGTCTGCTGTGAATGTTATGTGCTTACTTGATGAAAGGAGCCTCTCAGAATCACATACTAACAGTAGGGACTCTTTCAGGACCTCTCACATCATTACTGTCATGCTCCAATGTCCATAGAGTCATTTAAATAAACTGGACAGAGGATGTCACACGCCGTGCTGGTCCAAGTTCAAGCAACCTTTCGGTCTTAACATGAGGGTAGGACAGAAATAGAAGCTGGAACCTAATGCAGCAATCCCAGCAGGGTTATAGGAATGCGAATCCTGTCACATGGCAGCCCTACGGAAGCTCCAAAATTTGTGATGGTCACATATCTGGAGGAAGACACTCACGTAAAGAAAGCTCTCCAAAGAAAGGAAATGCTCCATGGGTGGCTCCGTGGCATGAAATTAGGATTTCACTCTAATTACAATAAGCTCCAGAATTATTAAACCCATTGTAAAGTTGGGTTTTTATTGGTTATGTACTCTCACACTAAGAAACTTTAATTTAAGCCACTTTATTCAAGAACATAAACAACAAAACATTTTTTTATTTTTAACAAAATTATAAACCACAATTACTGGCAGCCCTGCATTTAGTAAAAATGTCCTTTAATGTCCATTACTACTAATGTCCAACTGTGATGCTTAAATAATTGTTTTTTTATCATTAATACTCCCCTTTCTGAGTCTTGGTCCTCCCAAAGTTTCTTCCTTATACCATTTAAGAAGTTTTTCCTTGCCACTGTCACTCTGGGCTTGCTCAATTAGAGCTATGGGCCTAGATGGTTGTAAAGCTGCTTGGAGACAATGATCCGTTGTAAAAAGCGCTGCTTTGAGAGGCTATATTTTTTTATATAGCGCTGCTTAAAGCGCTATATAAAAATATTTGACTTGACTTGACTTGTGTGGCAACAATACACTTGTGTCCTCTTCCAAGCAGTTTCATTCAACTTCAAATATCCTCTAGTTTATTACCATAACGACATTTTAAGACATGTAGCTATTTTTATAACCATAGCCAGATTTTTGTCTCATTGAATTGGGCAACCTACCCATACTGATCAGTGATTGAGGGAAATTGACCAATATGGAATTTTTATATTTGGCAATATGGATGACATATGAAATTTTTAAAATGACTTATTAACTTAACATCAGTTGTACTGTGTTTTAGATGTTAAATATGTATGCGTTTATGTAAATGCACTTTTTACCTGTAAAATGTAAAACATTAAGAATAATAACATCAGTATCACTATCATTATCAGTATTTACTATAGTTCTGTAGTCTGCGCACTCATGCAAAGCTGTCACGGAAGAAGCCAGCAGATTTAAACCGGTTGACAGGTCCTCTTATTCTTGCTTCTTTTTGGATTTTTTCATAGACGGAATAGCGGAATATGATGAATCTGTGGAAGAGCGGAATCTGGCAACCCAGAAATTAAATGCAGCATCCACAAAATGGCTACCAAACACTTCTGGGGAGACTCAAATTCACCTTAGCAATGCCCGAGGAAATAAAGAATCTGATTATTTAATAGTGAAGGTCGATTATAGTGAGATTATTGGCTGGTTGCAAAGTAGAAATCCGAGTACTGCCCGAGTCATGCAAAACCAATTATCGAGTACACACACACTCGATGTCAGAATCTGATTTTCTGCATTTATTGGATTATTAAGTGCATGTAAACGCACTCGGTATCTAAAGTAGACTTTCCGATGAACCAGCCTTACAGTTCCAGGCTAGTTAGAAAGCTGTTCACATAGAGAACTCCCTACATATGAAACAGGATGCAAGACTGTTTACTAGATATTCAGGCAGACGTGATGAAAAGCGGGTCTACTCAAGTCAAAATCTGTTCTTGCATGTGCGCTCCTAAAGCAATATTCCGTTCTCATGACAAGCGAGTGCAAGTGCATTGTAGAACCTGTTATAGTTATATCTAGATGTAACCATGGCAATTACCAAAGCTTTTATCATGGTTTTGATGATCATTGGCCACCTGAGACCAGCACGCTGAGACAGCACTGGTGGGCTCTTGGGCAAGGCTCAATACTATCAGAAAGTCCTTGCTATCACATTTACTGGTTTTCCTCCCTCAAACTGGTTGTCTGAATGGTTGAGATACTATCAAACAGCACAGGGTAGGGTGGAAACCAGTGTTAATTATGACAGCAAATTTCTAATTTTCGTCGACTAATTATAATAACATTATAGCAGACTAAATCTACAGTAGCTTTAATTGACTAAAATATAAAATGTACACGATGCAATACGTAAATGCTTTTTTAACATTTCCCTTTTAAAGAGGAGACATCTATATGCATGCATTGATATTAAAAGTATACAATAATTTCCACACTGTGTGGACATTCAGTACATATTCAAGAATAGAATCAAGTTGGAAGGAATGATATAAGATCTAATTAAGATATAAGCTCAGGTCTATATGCATGCATTATATTAACTGTACACAGTGAAGTGGTCACCAAAACTCAATTTCCATCAAAGATCTGCTTCAAACTCGGTGTTAACACTCATGAGATAGTATAGAATAGACTCAAGTTAGAATAAATTATATATTATCAGCTTTATGAAACATATAAGATTGGATATATGTGTATGCTCTATATGCACTTATTCATAATTACAGTATTATACGAAGTTATGTTACCCGAATGCTTCTTAAATATAACATGAACACTTTTCAGACAAAGTTAAAATATATCCACGTCATGAACTGAAAACATATTATAATCCCTACTTTATTTGCATGTAGGTGCGGATAGCTTGACCGCAGTTTCAGGATGACATGCCTGCAGATGTGGTTTCAACTTTGTAGTATTTTTAAAGGAGATGGCGCCCCACACGGTTTGTAAAAAGTCTTGTTTTGCTTGATATCAAATGACAAATGTGCACATATATCGACTCTCCTCTTTCTCCCAGGTGTTGACAATGTCGAGTTGGTACGGTCTTCCAGGGGTCAGATCAAACGTCTGTGTCTTACCGCATTACTGATTGGATCACTGCCAAACTCATCCCGCCTTTCCACATGTACTAAATCTTTTCCTAACTTGTCAGATCTGACTGGATGTCGTCTCTGCCAAACATTTGACTCTTTTTTTATTCGTTGACAAAAGTGTCAATTCATTTCGTACTAGTTTTTGTTGTTTGTCATTAAGTTTAGTTCAGTCATCGTCTCGTTTTCATTAGAAAAAAAGGGCCGTTGAGGAAAATTATGACGAAAATCATTTGTCAACAAAATTACCAATGGTGGAAACCAGTCTTAGACAGAACGCCCACCCATCCAACTCATATACACTCACCGGCCACTATATTAGGTGCAAATCCTTGTTTCTACAATTACTGTCCGTCTTATCACTTCCATTTACCATACACAAACACTTTGTAGTTCTCCAATTACAGACCGCAGTCCATCTGTTTCTCTATGTTGTAACAACAATGCAAGCCCTTCAGCTTGCATCCATCTTGTTTAGCTCCCCCTGCTTTCTGCTTCCCACCCAGCAGGTGGGGCTGTAGCCACCTGCTGGTCTGTCCCCTATATATACCCCTCTTCCTATGCACTTCCTTTGTCTGGCTTCATCGCACTATGGGTGTCCTTGGCTCCTGTGTCCTGATCCTTCTTGTTGGTTTGTCTCCTTTGCCTTGTCTTGACCCTTTGTACCTTAGTCCCTGTTTCTCTGTGTCCTTGCTATTGGTTAGTTGTCTTAGGTTTAAGTTGTATGTTGTATTAGTAGCCTTGTTGTTGTGTTCAGTTAGCCTTCCTTGTTTGTTAGCTTGTTCCATGTGTTACATTTACAGCATTTAGCAGACGCCCTTATCCAGAGCAATAGATACAGTCTTACAATCCAAGCAATTGTGGGTTAAGGGCATTGCTCAAGGACCCAACAGTGGCAGCTTGGCAGAGGTGGGATTTGAACCCTGGACCTTCTGGTCCATAGTCCAGTGCCTTACCCGCAAGGCCACAGTCCCCATATTAGATGTTTGTTGCGTTACTGATTGTTCTTAGTTTATGTCTGTGTAGTTTGTTTGTGTGCTTGAACATGTGCACTGTAAATAAACCCGTCTCACTTGCATGTACATCCGTCTTCCCTGTCCTCCCTTGCCCTGAGCGTGACATATGTACTTTGTTGGTCCAGTTTACTCAGTTCTCGGAAGAGCAGGACCCAGACAGGACCACCACAGATCAGGTGCTTTTTGGGACATTGCAGTGACATTGCAGTGACACTGATTTGGTGGTGGAGTTTTCAAACACTGTGTTCACTCACTGTGCACTGTATTAGAAACATCTACCAGCAACATCTGTTGTTACACAGTTTGTGTCATCAGTGCTCACAGGATGCTGGTGACTGGACATTTTTGGTTGGTGGACTGTGGTAGCCTAGTGGTTAAGGTACTGGACTATGGACCAGAAGATCCATAGTCTAGGGTTCAAATCCCACCTCTGCTAAGCTGCCACAGTTGGGTCCTTGAGCAAGACCCTTAACCCACAATTGCTTGGATTGTAAGATTGTATCAACTGGAGGTCGCTCTGGATAAGGGCGTCTGCTAAATGCTGTAAATGTAAATGGACTATTTTCAGTCCAGCAGTGACACGGAGGTGTTCAAAAACTCTTCTCCTTTTCATTAGACAAAAACCTGATCCACTCATACCAGCAAAAGTCACACTACCACACCACCACCACATCCGTGTCACTGCAATGCTGAGAACGATCCTCCACCAAAATAGTACCTGATCTCTGGTGGTCCTGTGGGGGTCCTGACCATTAGAGAACACAGTAAAGGGGACTAACAAAGTTAGTAGATAAACAGATGGTTTGCAAAACTACAGTCTGCAAAGTGCATCGATATGAAGTGGAACTAATAAAATGTACAACGAGTGCAGAAACAAGGAGGTGTATGTAATAAAGTCACCGGTGAGTGTATAATAATGGTGTATAGCAACAGGGAGAAATGTTCTCCAAATGAGCAGCTTTTCACTGTCTATGAAATACTCAAACACCCATGAATAAGATAGACTGCAATTTGTGAAAAGAGAACTAAAACTTCACATTTTCTTTAATTGTTTCCACACTTTCTGTTCTCATTTTAAACGATCCATAACAATACAGTTCCTCTTTACGAACTTGTAGAATGTCAGTCAGGACCGAGGTTCTACCAATTTACTGACATGGGTGAAATCTCCTCAATAAGAACAGACAATGCAGGCATCTTTAAATGTCATGGTATTTAAATAACTACCAAACAAGTTATAGGGTGCCACCTACACCAAAGCATTGAACCCTAGCATCCAGATAGGTGCACTGCTCTGGCACTAAACAGAAATCATTCTAATCATGCATGTTTACATGTTGCCAACTTGTAAAGGCCTCGCCACTGGGTCGACATTAACAACGACACGTCAGACAGCCAGTGGTAAAGCTATATAATCATGATCAGGTGAAGCACATCTGCTAGAAAATTAAAAGCAGCAGTCAAATCCTCCACCTGCAACAATTACTGAGAGAGTGCTTTGATGATTCTGGAGGCCCCTTAAGAAGACACTGAGAGAAGTACATAGAGGAAAAATGAAGTGACTCTCCTGCTGAGTAAGAGTTCTTGAAGCTGCCTTGGTAGCACAGGCCTAAAGAACAGACGGGCAACATAGAAGTGAAAGTACCATAGTTGTCAACCTTCATTTCACCCAGATACTACTCGCTTCTGCAACAGAGCTTCTGCACTAATCCTGAACTGCTCAGCTATATGCTATTTGTATTCTGCTTTACTCCTAATCATTTTAGTTGGCTCTAGTAGTTACATAATAGGTATTAATACAATTATTGACAAAAAAACGCATCTAGATAGACATGCTGGATTGCTGCAAAATTCAGCATGCAGTTACGTCTCATGTAAATGATTATAGGTGCACTCTCATTAGCCACTGGGTTAAAGTGCTTCCCCGCTGCCCTATAAAAAGGCTCTCAGAGCCTACTTGTGGGTAGTGTACCTCTTGGTGAGAGATTGCTGACTACTAGACCTGCCTCTACGATGCACTCGAAGACATTTTGACCAGCTGACAGACTTTGAGAGGGGGCGCATCACTTGACTGAGAAAAGCAGGATGGTCATTTTGACGAACTCCCCTCCATTTAGACTGTTCTGACCTAGCTGTTAGGAGGTGTTGGGAGCAGTTCCGTAAGAGCATGCACTCATGGCAAACAGGCTCGGAGGATCGTTTGATCCACCGACAAGCACAAGCAGCTCCCACAGTTTCGTTGTCCACCATCCAGACACAGGTGGCACCTTCACTACACACCAATGTCTCTTCCCCGACCAATTCCAGGCATTTAGAACAAGGAAATTTGTTGTAACAGCACCCATTACATGTCCTGCCATTGACGGCCAGTCAGCATCGCCTTCTTGGCAGTAGTGTCATGAACGAGAAACCTGGACTGCTATGGATATGGAAATCCAGGTTCTGTTTGGGATCCAACAACATTCAGGTTTGAAGCTGAGGACTCACGGTGAGCGGTGGAGAGACACACTGCCCCAAATGCTGGTCTAGCTGTGGGCAAATATGCCACATGATACCATACGGAACCTGTTTGACTCCAATACCCAACCGTATCTCATCTTGTATCCAGGATAGAAGGTAACTAGAGCCTACCTTAACATAAAGAACTATAAAGTTCTGTACGCACCTATGAACAAATGAGTGTCCCATATTCAGTCCTGAATTCACTCAACCAAAAGAACAAGGAAACATGCACACTGTGAGCTAAAACAGTAACCTGTAGTAGAACATTATCGATAGATTAATCATTCTCACAAAAACACACTGTATAAACTCTCTACTCTATGCAGGTGAAATTTTGCATGCCAAATTTCTGTCTGTGGCAAGGCACTGTAGACAGTTTGACAGAAAATCTGTCTAACCGCAAAAAACAGGTGTACAAAAAAGGTACAATGGTACCTGGAAGGCTTATCAAGTGCCAAGAAGTTGGAGTGACCCCATGAGAAATAATATGTATTTAATTGGTCGAGGCACCCAGCAATAGTGAACTACCTTGTATTATTCATAGTATTTTATACAGTAGTATGGCATATGTAAAAAGAAGGGTTTGTTTCAAATATGTTTCACTGAAAAATCCAATTTAATCATTATATTATTATACATTTAAAACAAAACATTGCCTTACCTTTCGTAAGGAGAATGGATAGCTTGAGTGAATGGTAGTATTCAAACTTTATGACAGCACCGAACCAGAATTCTCTTGAAAATATTGGTAGAGGACAGCACGTTCGAGCATGGAGCAGTTGGAGTGCCGAGGTACCACTGCAATAACAAAATAAAACAGGAAACACAAACACACCCTTATAGACAACAGCAATTTCAGCTCTTTTATAAATGTATCCTGAAATTTCTACCATTTGAGACTATTTACTTAAAAGAAATTGATTTCTCCTTAAATGTCAACAAACTGAAAACAGAAGTTGTACTAAACCTTTGGACCAGTAGTATAACCATAAATGGGTATTAGCTTAGGAATAACTGGCACATTTCAAATGAACTTGGAAGTGCTTTAGGAATGGCCAGTACAAAGCTCCATGATCAACATCTGTCTCTAGTTTCTGGCACTGTTTGAAGTTCCTGAGGCAAGCAAACCGTCTGCAGAAGTCAGATGCCAGCATTGCCACTACTCATGCAAAAGAAAAACAAAAAAAACCCCAAAAGACTGTCAACAACAAACAACACACTGTCTTTCTCTAATCACCAAACACAAATAAACCTGATTTCTTTCTGCAACATTTAAAGTATGTGTGTCAGACAGTCAGTACAAAACACTGTCAATCTAATAGTCAATCTAAGAAAAACACTTCCTGATAAAATACAAACTAGGGACTTTTCTAACCACCCAAAGTCTCTTGTTTCACATGAAATGTATATGGGTTAAAAAAAACAAAAAAAACACTTCCTCTTAACCAGAACTGATGTGCAGTAGACCACTCTACCCTGGGCTTGACCATGCTCACACCAATCTGCTTACTGAGACCCTGAGAATGCAGTTTGCAACAATTTTTCCACGCATCACCCTGCAGCACCATGACGAACATAGGCTGATATTAAAAGTATCCGAACAAAACATAACCATGGACATCTAGCATAACAAGAGAGAAATCAGATATGGGTAAAAATTTGTGGTAGACCGATTTACCAGCCTCTCGATTAATGCCATTTTGAAATAATCAGCATCGGCCGATACCTGCACTCACTAAGCGGAAATTCAAAAATAGTGGAGAAAAAAAAATCAGTGAGGGTGGACCATTTATGAGAAGATAAATTTGTTTCCCCCATTACAACTTTCTGCTTGACCCAAAAGAGTAACACAGCAGAGTTGTAACCACACAGTTTACTTGTAATTTTAAAAACAACATTATTATTGACAGGCTATTTCAAATTTCAATTCAAATTGCGTTTCCTTTTTAACTTTTCACAGCTCTGTGGTTAAACCTTTACACCATTACACATCAACTTTTAAACATTGCGCTACCAAGCATCGTGCAGTGCGAAGGAAGCAAAGCGCACTTTGCATGATTGGCTGCAGCCTTATTAAACCGGACATTCACCCTAGCTGCATTGTGACCGCAAACTGTGATCACATCTCACATACATAAATAATCTAACCTACACTGTTTGAAAAATGTATCGTCCAATTTCTAACCAAAAGAAACTCTATGGTGGAAGTAACCCTAGTAAAACGCTTTCATCCAACTAACAATGATTACATGGTTTTAAAAACAGTGTTAACAGCAACGCCAGCTGTAGTCTTAAAGTCTATTATTAAATCTGATCTGGGAAATCCTAATCTATGTTTAAAAACGAAGTCTGCATCAGGCATTTGACATGTACTGGGTAGGTGGACCACAGCTCAACTACTTCCCCATAACAGTCTCCACTGCTCTTAGAAGATCAGATGAATTTCCTGAAATTGTTCTCAACTGTATTGCAACATGAGCATTCCCACAATCTGATCTTGCTAAAATCGTTTACTGACAATAGATGACACAGATATTTCACTAAATAAGCTTATGAGCACACAAGCACATGTAGAAGTCAAATCATGCCTGTAGCTCACCATGAACGTCCAACTGAACTCATCTTGAACTTTCCCTCTTGCTATTAAACAGTATGGCACACATTTGACTGATAATACAGTGGCACCTCGGTTCTTGGAATTCGTCAAATTCGGTTCTCGTCGTTTGCTCGGGACTTGGCACACTTGCTTAAGCTTGTATAAGTTGAGACACAAGACTTGTCTCAGCCGAAACTCGATTCACGGTTCAGGACACAGTGATTCAGCTCTGCTCGCTGAAAATCTCAGCTATTTCTGTCGTGCTTGTCTTTATTTCTACATCTACAGTACTGTACTCTTAGTGCAAATAAGTATCCACAGGTCCTATAAAGGTTACTTTATAAGAGCCAACTGAAAGCAAAATATGAGTTGAATGCTCCAGAACACAGGCTGCAGTTAGCATTAGCAGCTATGCTAGCGCCCCAAAATTCACCAATAGAGTAAGTGTTTTGCTTTTTCTTTTCACTTTCAATCCATTACTCACTAAATTACATGAGATTTTTCAACACTTTGTTATAAACTAAGCTTTGCGTTAATGATTTTGGCCAACTGTAGGTTAATGTAAGTGTTTTAACCGTTAACCTTTACTTATTATTACTTATTATAGGCTCCATTATATAAAGTATAGACTGCTCTACCAAACACTCATTAAATTCCTCAGTTCATGATATATTTAACTTATGATGAATTTGTTGGAACATATCCCCATAACAAATCAGGGAGCACCTGTACAACACAACTCCATTAATGCATATAATGCCTTATACAGTGTGGATTTTCTGTGGGTCTGGAACAAATTAATTCAAGTTACATTATTCCTTATGGGAAAAATTTGCTCGCTACTTGTTGTTTTCAGTTCTTGACAAGGCTGCTGGAATGACTTAACGACAAAAACCGAGGTACTTACAAATTGCTTGATTTAAACACCAGCGATGCTACCATTTCACTACTGTAGTAAATAGCTTACCGATGGCTCTTTTGTAACCACACTGCTGAAAATCTAACTGATTTGTTTAGACCTGGGGATTAACCATTACCTGTTCAAATGCTTATAATAAAGAATGACTGTCAAAACCTGTATTTTTGCAGAACACCATTTCTTACTTTGTGTTACAAAATAGGGACTTAATCTCCAGCCGACTTTGTCTTTGTACTGCTTTCATTGAACACTAGGCATCTGTCTTTTCCTAGTCATTCTGTTCTGGGATCTTAGCCCAGAACTACCCTCTGGAGCCTTCTGTGTCAATTATTTTTGCTCATTGATGCTGCAATGGCTGGGAGAACTGGGATGGAACATAGCTGTCACAAGGAAGAGAGAAAGAGAATGCATCGATTGCTCTTACACACAATCTCTCTTGGTGTGATGATGACTATGATTGCAACCATGACAGTGACAGGGGTTTCCAGAGAATTAGCATTAGCTTCACATGTTCTTTCCTGTTTAGCCTAAATTCCTTGCTGTAGGCACAACATTGTTGCATTAGGATGTCTGAAAGGAAATGACCCTAGCAAGCACTTATGGATCTCATACAGTAAATGGATAACAAGTACATCAAGATTTAGGCAAAAATAAAATGCATGAGAATGTATAAACACTTGCTCAAGACCTCCTGCCTTTTAAATTTATGTTTTACTGATACTGTTGTCAAATCCATCATAAGTTAAATGTAACATGAACCGATGAGTTTAACGAGTGTTTGGTAGAGCGGTCTATATTGTATCATCGCAGAGCTTATGATAAGTAAGTTCATGTTTAAAACACTTACATTAACCTACAGTTGGTCAAACTCATTCACACAAAGCTTATTTTATACTAAAGTGTTCAAAAATGTAATTTGATACAACTTGGTGAGTAATAGAATGAAAGTGAAAAGTAACAGCAAAACACTTACTCTACTGGTGAACTCAGCACACTTGCATAGCTGCTAATATTAGCTGCAGCCTGTGTTCTGGAAGATTCGACTCATGATTTCCTTTCGATTGGCTCTTATTATTCCCAGAAAATCCACACTGTACAAAACATTATATGCATTAATGGAGTTGTATTGTACAGATGAATCCTGATTTATGATGGGGATATATTCTGACAAATTCTTCATAAGTTTAATGTATCATGAATACAGTGAATACATGCATATAGTGGAGCCTATAATAAGTAATGATAAGCAAGTTAATGGTTAAAACACTTACATTAAGCTACAGTTGGTCAATATCACTAACACAAAGCTTATGTCATTATAAAATCCTGAAAATCTCATGTAATTTATTGAGTAATGGATCGAAAATGAAAAGTAAAAGCAAAACACTTACTCTATTGGCGAACTCTGGGGTGCTGGTATAGCTGCTAATGCTAACTGCAGGCTGTTGTCATCCTAACTTCACAAATTCACGGATATTTTGTGGCTATAGGATTACTGTGCTCGACCAGCATTGTGCGGTCCTAATCACAAATATGTGTTCTGCGCCAATCATCTGTGAGACGATACTTTCCACCATATTTGATCCATGGTTTCTGAGTCTGTGTCATTCTCATACTCTGCCAACTCCTCCTTTCGCACCATGAACATTTGTTCTCCATCTGCTGCCATATGTCCACAACCCTTGTCATTTCACACATTAACCACTGCTCTTTCTTTTCTACATATTTTCTGTTGAAGCCTCTTCCTCAGTTCCTCAATTCCTGCCATGTTATTTTCCATAATCTCACATTTCTATTGCATGGTCATCCAATAACAGAACAGAAATCACATTCTGGGCCATTCCAGACATTTTTTTAATGTCATGCTTGGGTTTCAGAGGTGATTCAATACTGTTAATCTACTCGACTATCTGCTCATAATTCCACACGCTTCTCAGCTCTAGGGAGAGTTGGAAGTATTGGTCGCTGGTTAGCAGTTGATGTCTCTCATTTCTCACGTTCCTTCTTCATTTTCAAGTCTTTCGCTTCCTACTGCATCTGAAATCAGCAGTTCCTAACACACATCAGAACTAAACATTCATCTTTCTGCCACCTGGACTCTGCAAGCCATCTTGCTTCTGTACTGGATGGAAATTTCGATTTCCAGAAGTACCAAGGAATGCTTTTTTTAAATATATTTTTTGTGCTCTAAAAGCATTACTTTGACAATGAGTGAAAAAGACAAGTCTAGCAGAAGCCAGTCAGAGGCCCTACTGCAGGATTAATTCTAATGAGGCGGCCAAAGAGAGAAGACTGCAGTCTTTCTGGCCCTCTGTGTCTATCAAAGCCTGCCAGACAAGTGCATTTGGATGAGAGAGAGGGGCTTATCATGGCCCACTGCATTCTCAATCGCAAACCTGCAGCTCATTGGATAAATGATTCTGGCAGACATTCAGAAGTGAGAAGAGGAGGACAGATATGTCTTTCTCGATCACCTAATCATAATGGTTTGAACTGGCACGATCCACTCTTTTTTACGTTATGCCATTCACCAGGCACAAGTGCTTATTTTCAGCGTTGAGACGCCATAATGACAGGATAGACAGCAGTGACTGTTATATTATAGTAATTATAGTAATAATGACTGGAGCATGGGGTGTCAGAATGCTGCCTGCAAACAAAGGCACCACCAAAATATGTATTTTTACTGAGAACAATAATGGTACAGATTGAGATGAAGAATCAAGTCTTCCCTTGAATCAGTGAAGACATTACAAAGCACACCACAACTATGTTTATAGGTTATATACTCAAACGCTCCCTTTGTCTCTGATCTACGAAAATAAAATATGAACAGCTCTCCAAACAACTTTGCTATTCCCCTTCTATCAGGGGTCCTTCTCCAAATTCTTAGTGTTGCCATTCAAATCATGTCCTTCACAGATCTCTGAGCCGTAGTCCAAGCCTGGGCAAATTTCCTGATTGTCTTTCTTGGCACACATCCAACCTGTGCTCTGAATTCTAACACTGGGCTCTTTGGAGTCAAGAGTTGATGTCGTGCCAGATAATGTTGGTCAACACCCTAAGAGGAAAGACAGAAAATACAGAACCTAATAAAATAAACAGCCTTAATGGGCTCTAATCACATCATTCCACCTACCCACAGCTCTCCAGTTTCTGGTCTGCTTCGAGTCGGAGAGAAGAAAATCAGATGAGAGTTCCCCAGCGATGAGACCGCCTTCCATTATAAGACCATTAGCAGAGTGTATTGAAACCTTAAGGGCCAACATGCACTGTGGCTTTATGTCCATGTATTTCAAGAGGATGTATTGAGAAGCCAGCTATGGATCAGAAATCAATCAGTGGCTTTCCCTCGCTTCTGTGAATACGACATGGTTCTTACGAGAAATTTCTGCAAGGCATTATCTCGCATCGCACAGCGGATCACACGAAACCTCCAACCATTTGAGGTGGTGAAATGGAGACATGCCCAAATGGTCCAAGTGGGCTTGCGGTTCTTAACAAAGAAATTTGAAAGTAAACATCCTCTTCTTGTTATGGCTGCCAGTTAAAACTAACTGTTATCCATGTGCTTCTCCACTACAAATTCAAGAGAGTGGGAGTGATCCACACAAGAGCCAAGAACTTCAGGTCTAGTTCAAATTCCAACAGCTGGACAAAGAACAGGTACAGCATTCATACTGATAACAGTTAAGGTATCCATCTTCATCTGCATTTCAGCACGCAGCAAAGTTGTGAAAGCACATGACGATCACTTAAAGGTTTGGGTGCGGTATCCAACTGTTTAATGGTAGCTTGCTTCCCTGCTGCAAAACAGCAGCAAATTAAATTGCCCGTCTCCAAATAAGTAATCGTTCCAAATTAACAAGCAAAATTCCCTTCTCTAGTTTATACCAAGTTCTTCAATCTCGCAATGCTTGAGATCAGTTGGTCATCTTGTTTCATGGCTTTCTTTTCTCTACTTTAAATCTTCTTCATTAGTAGATTCGTCCAGACCCCTAATGGTCAAGCCAATGGTAACAGAAGCAAGGGAAAATTCCCCTCATAACTAAGTAACACTGAAGAAACGGCCTCAAAAGGCGAGCCATCCTCTTTTTGGGTGACAGGAAGCAAAGTAGAAATTCGAATGATTACCAGAGTCATGTAAACCTGGAGGCTTCCCATTATCTGATTATTCAATAGTGCAATGATCGGATTACTGACCAACTCAGATTTTCTGCAGTTAAGTGCTACCAGTTTATTAAATCAGATTAAGAAATCAGAAAAAAGAGCCTGGATTTTCTTCCAGTAATCAGATTACTCATAGCATGTACACCAGTCAAACTATTTCAATGGGTCAAACACAGTTGCCAGGTCCACCTATTATAAAGACTTTGTGTTATTTGGCCTCTTTTTTCCATTGACACAATGGAACAACAAGGAATTTGATTATTTAATATTCAGTTTTGAAGTTTATGTAACATCTTTCTGAGAGATTACTGGCTGGCTGCAAAGTAGAAATCTGATTATTGCCCATGTCATGTAAACCCAAAGGTTTCCCATTATCTGATTACTCAAATGCACACATATATATATATATATATATACATATACATATACATATACACACACACACACACACACACACACACACACACATATATATATATATATGTATATATGCTAGCTGATCAGATTACTGACAAAATCTGATTTTCTGCAGTTATCGGATTATTAAGTGCATGTCATCCACTCACTGTAGGGCCCTTCAGCAAGGATCTCAACCTTGGTTTAATTTATTCTTTATGAGGGTATCTACTAAAGGTCAGTATTCTTCACCTTAATATCCAGTAAGTGTTCACCTCAGGCTCTGCCTAAGCCAAGAAATTGTGTTCTTCAAAAGTGTCTAAGCAACCATGCAGTGTTTTGTGTTTTGTTTAAGCCCTGTTATTTCTTTTAAGATTTTTCTTAATATGCCCTGTCCAGATAACAAGGCCCATTTCCTAAAAACCTACGAGGAACAGGAAGGGGGAGGGCTGATATAATTGTAAAAAGTGCAGACCATGTTGGGAAGTCACTATGAAAAAAATATATATATCAGACATGCTCTTTTTCTTCACCCATTCAGAGACATGGTTGGAGAATATATTGGAAGATACTGAAATAAACAGGCAATCTTGGTAATCATGGTGTCGTGTCTGTGTGATTTCTCAATCCATAACAACTACTTGTTTGGTCATAACTTGTCTCATCTGATCACTGCCAATAATACTCACTCTTGCTCAGCATCACTCACTGTGTAGTTCATTGCTGTTACTAAATTAACCAGTGGCCTTTTGTTGATATGGAATCCAAATATAGATGTGTGTCCATTTGTATTCATCAATTGCACATTGGTTGCTCCTTCAGGTTCTCTTGGCAACAGCTGTTTAAAACACAAGCAGGAAGCAAGCCGAATGTACCAGCATAATGTATTATCACAATTGGAATCAAGAAGTGGAGTCAGTTCTGTGAGAGAGCCTTCCTGAAGGAGGGTGGCCACTGGGAACAGCTTAAAAGGAATTTAGGAGAGACCTTGTTCAGTTTACCCCCTTTCCCTTAAATCATAACAAAATGGAAACAAAGAGTTCTGTGCTATTTGTGGAGGCTATTATGAGAGAAATTAACTTTTTTTCCAATGCATCAGCTCTAAACCCTCAAATTAGCTGGATTTATCATAGGTGTTTTGACAGCTACAGAATAATGAATGTTTACAAAGCTATACTTAGATATGCCTGTATGTAGTTTATACACACAATTATTGCATGTTTGTTTGGGACATGGCTTTGTTATCAACACTGAGAACGGGATGGATTTTTTTTGGTTCTTGAGTTACTCATTAATTGCTCTTTGTGTCATGCTTCTCTCAGACATGACTGGCAGCAAGTAGAATGTCTCCTCATGCTGATTGCTTTTGAATTTGTGCCATCTCCCTGTTTATTTAACCTGGGGAAACCACAGACAGAGGCTTTTTCAGTTGCATTAATGCTTTAAACAATGATTGTTTTAACCAACTTAAACTACACTACTAATATTTTGTTAAAAATTAAATGAATGTTAATTAATGAAATCCCAAAGATGTGACTGCCTCTGGCAAGTCAGTTAAAATAAATCGCATTCAAAAACGTTTTTCCATATTTGTATGTTTTTCATATGTCATCACCACAGCATTCCATCCTGAATCAGAAAAAGGACCAGCTATATTGCTATATAGCTACTGAAACAGTCAACCTGTCAACTTATTTAAACTAACTAATAATAACTGTGTGTGTGTTTGCTATGGTCCTCAAACCATGAAGCTATCAGTAAACATACCTGTTGACTCTACAGTTAAATTGTGAAGATGTCCTTCGTATAACACATTGCATGTATAATCATTAACACTAGCATTTTTTATGAGATATACAGGTATGTGCCATTTAATGCCCGCATTATGTTCTGTAAAACAGGACATTGAGTGAAATGGATGTTGACCAGACATTACCATAGTCACATAGTCTTTTTATGCTACTCTAATATGAATATAACAGGTATTTTCAACTACATACAAACTATACATAAATGTGTCAAGAGATCAGCATGAAAACAAAACTGTTATACACATGCTAAACCTGTTTTCATTTATGGAAATTCAAAATAATTATAGAAAATACAATAATGTACAGTTAATGTACTGTAACGACCCTGCATAGGGGAAAGGCATAACACTGAAAAGGAAAGTATGATAGACCTAATACTTTTGTTTGACGAAAGCCAAAAATGCATGGACAGACAGACTTATGAACAACACGGAAGATGGCCCAGATGAAACAGAGACTCAACAAGTGAACGTGATCCAGTTCATACAGTTATAAGTTAGAGAGAATATACAGGTAGTGGTGGGACAAACAAAGGAGTACTACTTACAATAGGACAGGCACATGCACTTAGGAACGCCATTTACAGCTTGTTACAAAAAAGTAGCAGAAAGTCATCCACACAAACATGAGTAACTTACACAAAAAAAGTCCCTAAACACATCAACCAAGTAAGAACAGTCTCGAGTTCCAAAGGTGAGCTGACTTCTGCTCTTTAACTCTCGCCTCTGCTCGTGGATCCGAAGCTGTAATTGGCTGTTGAGGTTACCAGTAGTTTTCAGAGCCCAAAAATCAGTGTGATAGGAGGTGGGAAGAAGAAGCACAATGCATTGCACTAGAGTGCAATAAAACAATAATAAATACGCACCCATATTGGGCAGTGTAACAGTACATAAATAAACAATGAACATTGGAATCTGTTATAATTATTAAATAAAATATGGTAATTAGAGTTGAGTACAGTACTGTATACTGTAACAACATACATCGGACAGCATTGACCAGTATTGTTGACGGAGAGAAACAGATTTTTATTTCCTATTATAATTGCTTATAACTTAAGACCCTGGCCATTAAAGCAAACAGACATTGATGAGCTGGACATTAAATGTATATGAAAAAGTCAAATTAAATGCATTCTTATTCCAGATGTGGCTCTGAAGGCCTGGTATATTTAGAACTGTAGAACTCAGATTAGCTGATCTCATACGATCATAACAAAATCGACCTACAATCAAGTTGCAAACTGATCCCTAATCTAACCTGCTGAAAACTAGAGATCGTATGGGATCACCTATATATACAAGACAATAAAAAAAACACTTCTCTTGTATTACTTGGATGAGATGTGGCATTCAGCAGTCACACCCAAACAGGAGTGCTGACAGAAGTATCTCTCTAAATTATTATCTGGTCCTTGCTGTTTAAATCCTTAGCGTGCGGTGGATTACTGGAATAGGCCAGCCATGCACAACCCTATGAAACTGAGACTAATGACACGCTGGGCGAGCATGCACTGTGTCAAACATGAACAACCTCTTATTAGGGCTCTGATTTTCACACACCACTCTGATCATTTGCTTTAATCACATTAGCTCAGAGTGCTTGAAAAACCCCCATGCTATTTTCACACTGTGTAAAAAAATGTTTCTGAACTGCTGAACTGAATGACAATGGCAAAATTAGAATCAGGCATAAGTCACGCATCCATGTTGTCGTGAGAAAACTGCTATGTGCCGCTTGCTCGTTAAACGAGTGTACACTGGGGGCAAGATCAGACCTGTTATCAGTCTGCTATGAGTCTGGACAACCATGTCTGGCTGTCATCAAAACTGTCAGCACTTAAACATAATAGGTAAAGGCAGTGAATCAACAATCCAGAAACATATCAGAGAGCTGACTCATCTGTGACATGAGGCCCGTGGTTGAACAAATCAAATGACTAAAACCTTTACTCCAAGCTTTGAAATGTGTTTAACATACCACAGAGCTATACCACAGGACGAGCACCCAATACCACAGTACTTATTAATACAACACATCCTACCAGGGGTGTCAAACAGAGGGTAATGGTGGACCTGCCTACCCAGGGCCATGCTTGATTGGGGGGCCCTCCAACAGCCTTCGGAAATAAATTCGTTTTGGTTTGTAATTTTCACACTCTGTTATTCTACAAATAAATAATACCACACTGCGCCTTTATTTACAGCCTTCAAAAGTTCTGTTTATCTGCGTACTGTGTTGTTTAATTTATCCCCCCACCCCCTGCCTCAAGAGCACATGTGGTTTGACCCTCCTGTGTGCAGTTCTATCGTTTAATTGTAGTTGACTTAGCAGTAGAGACCTGGCTAAAATGAAACTGCAATTGGGATTTTAAAAAAAATGCAAGGGTGAAGAGAGAGATAAAAAAAGAACAGGGCATTTCTGACCCTGTTCAGAAAACAGGTGAGCTCAAAGTGTACCAAACAGTAAATATGCTGTAGTAAGGTCCTGTTAAGCTACTTTAGTAGTATATTCAATAGTGGAATTTCAGCAATCATTTTTTATTAAAACAGATTGTTTCTGCTGTCACAGCCCGATGACGATGCCCTCAGCCCAGCATCTAGCTGGTAAAATGCACACTGTTAGTTTCAGAAGTAGACAATCCCTCAGAAAGAAAAAGTAGTATCTTTTATTTTTCTCATGCACCAGAAAATACAGGACAAGGTGAGCTCACCAAAGTAGTTAATGAAGTGTTCCCACTTTCAAGAAATCATTTGGTGAACATGACATTAAAACGACATTAAATATATTTACATAAATATCATGCAAGTTAGACGCTACAGTGTAATCCCAAGATCAATAGATGAATAATTATCCTTGTAGAGGAGTCAGTTGGTATAACGGAAGATCTCCACAAGGATAACAACATACAGGGGTACCTCAATTCTCATCGTTAATTCGTTCCAAAAGGCTTGTCAAGAACCGAAAACAACTTTTTCCCATAAGTAATAATGTAAATTGAATTAATCCATTCCAGACCCCCTAGATAATCCACAATGAATAACATTATATGCATTGTACAGGTGCTCCCTGATTTATGATGTTCCAACAAATCCATCATAAGTTAAATGTATCATGAACCCATGAGTTTAACAAGTGTTTGGTAGAGCGTCTATACTGTATAATAGACATGGAAAGGATACCGGTACTTTGATATGCTATAAATAAATGAATGTTTAAAATACTTACATTAACCTACAGTTGGCCAAAATCATAAACACAAAGCTTATTAAAGTGTGGATTAAAGTGTTGAAAAATCTCTATCAATGTAATTTAGTTAGTGGATTGAAAGTGCAAGCTTACTTACTCTATTCATCAGTGCTAGCACAGCTGCTAATGCTATCTGCTCAGCCTGTGTTCTAGAGAATCAGGACAGGATGCCCATTTAGTTGGCTGTCAATACTATCCTGGGTAGTGGATACTTATTTGCACTAAGAACACAGTATTGTAGATGTTAAAATAATGAAAAACACAACAAACAGAGCGTAAATCTCCACTGGGAAAGAGCTTTTGTGAGACTGAATCACTGTGTACTGAATCGTGAGTCGAGTTTCGGCTGAGTCTTACGGATCGACTCATACAAGTTTAAGCAAGTGTGCTGAGTAGCGAGCAAATGACAAGACAAATTTTTCTGGTCAAAATGTGTTGAGAATCGAGGCCCGAGGTGGTCGAGAACCGAGGTACCGCTGTACTAGGGTTTATGTGAATGGCAGGAAAATAGTCAAAAACCTCACATCAGGGTCAGGATAGATTTAAATTTGGCTGAATTGT